>MU134542.1:15755-136105 GCA_015039355.1 Ramaria rubella
CCGAAGTAAAGTCGGATCCCCCATTTCACTCTTTCAACTTAAAAACGGGTGGCCACTCCTTCATAACCACAAGTTCCAACCATAACACTAAGTCGAAACCTCTCACGAAACTACCGACTTATCGTCGGCAGTTCCGACATTACTCGAATAGTCCACCCCAAAGTCAACTTCTCTCGGCACCCCGACCAACGACATCCACATCATGGCCGAACTTGACAGTCCCGTGAACTCGTTAGTCACTGTTATGAGTTCACTTTGTATGAGTGGATAGCGTTCAAAAATATATGACCATTTCGTGTTAGAGGAGACTTCACCCTGTAACGTCGCTACTTCGTCAGCGTCATAGTCCCGACTGATGATCCCTTACGACGTCACAATCTAGTCATACGACCGTCTAGCAGTTTGTACCTGGAATGATTGTAAAAAGGTATGGATCGGCGTCAACGAGTTCGATATGGATGTAGTATCCCGTTCCGAATGAGACGTACGTTCCTCGGATACCGTCACACCTACGACCGTAAGAAGTCATCGCGACACCTTCCCTTACCAGTACACCACCCATGACATCCAACTTATCCTACACCAAATGGAATCCAAAGCTGACACGCGTGTCCCTTTGACACCGGTACACGACTGGTCGTGAGTAGTGACCACCCTTTTTCTACCGGTCTAATTCCACCCGACCCCTCGGTTACCCTCGGTCCCTCTCCTTCCACTCCTACCTCTCCACCACCACTATCGGACCAGTAACAGCCACAGTCATAGTCTATACCTGAGACCCCCTCACCCCTCTCCTTTACCAGATGTTCACGACAGGTCTACACTAGATTCAGGTTCCATGCACATTAACTACCCACTGTACTCGAGCCTCCTCCGTACTCACTCCAAGACGACATCCTATAACTCCCAACAGAGTACGTGTGACTCGACCGAATTTTCACATCACCCTTACAAGGACCCTCGGACGCTCGTACGACTCAGGAACAGTACTACGACACTCCAGGACACCCCCTCAGGACACAAGGACGTAAGTGAGCTTCTACGTGTTGGGTGACATAACAAGATTACTCTGGTGAGTCAGTTGACGGTTGTTGTAGTTTTGGGGTTGTTTTCGATTGGATGGATTGGATGCCCTCGACCTTGAATTCGAGGAGGACGTATCGGAAGTTCGAGTAGTGGTGTGTCAGTAGTCGGAGAGTCTCACGTGTCTAGGGCTAATGATAAGAATTAGGTTCCCACCCCTTTTCGCCAACGTTAAAGAGACGACTGTATCAGTTTGTCTCTTTGTGTGGCTGGTAACTGTGTAAGTTTGCCAGTCCACACCTCCTTGGTCCACTATTCCCTCCCACTACCTCGTGAACTGTAATAACCGTGTCACTTTCACAGGATCACAATCTAGGGTCTAGACTGAACACAATAAGGTTGTAAAATGTATAAGACTATTCGGGAAAAGGCGAATAAAGGCTGCACAGGGGTAAATAATAAGAATCAGTGCTAAGATAAAACTAGAATAGGGGTATGTAGAATAGAACTAAAGGTTATAAGTGAGGTTGAAACCTTGAGGCATAGTACGTGGGAATAGAAGGTTAAGGCTAAAACCTTAGGGCATACAAGAATTTATACAAAAGAGAACTAGTTCGAAGAAATCGAACATATAGAATATAACACATAGAATATGGAGAAAGAGTATAGAGTGTATAGGAAGTGTAGAGCACTAGAGTGGAACAATAAGGTTATATTGAACGTTATGGGACATGTGGACTATATAGGACGGGTAGGCTATAGTAATTGGGAAATAATGTGAAGGAGCGAGGTTTGAAGATGGACGTTATTCCGGAAGTTTGGAACAAACCATAAGGTAAATAAGGTTAATAGGTTAATAGGGTTAAGGGGGTTAATAAGACTAATAAGGCTGGGATGGAGTAGGCTGTAAGGTTTTGGGAGGAACTAACGTGAGCGAAAGGTCATTTCGATTGGGAATGAGTTATAACTAAATAGTAATGGGGATAGGGTAGGACGTAACTGATAAGGTAACGGCTTCTGGACTTTGGGGGTGAGTAGAGGCTATGAAGCTTTTCTTTTGAAGGTTGATGCCACAGACCAGAATCTTGGAAAAAGGTTTGTTAGTCTGGCTTTCAAAGTGAAAAATGTTGTACCTACATTTGAATTGACTTTTCAGACCAATCTTCATTTGAGGCAGGAATCACTTAAACCGTGGTATTGCCACCTCCTTGCTGAATCCATGACCCAAGAGTCCAAAGCCATTGTCCCAGTCTCTGACTCCTCCGATGTCCTCAATGACATCCTCCACACCATCTATGGCCTCTCCTGCACCCACTACTCCCCCAGCATCCCCACCATCTCTGCCAGCATACCTGCCTTAAAATCATACGGCTTCCACCTCCCCACCTATGTCTCGCCCTCCAGCCCCTTCTTCACCTCCTCCTCTCCCACACCCATGCAAGTGCGCTTGAGACCTACACCCTTGCTGCCGAAAATGACCTCCACCATGTCACCATCACCATCTCTGTCTCCCTGCACCTCCTCTCCTTCTCCCTCCCAATGCTCACAGATGACACTGCCCAGAACATCGGCTCCATCTACCTCAAACTAAGGCATGCCACGATTTCAGATAACCCATGGGTTTTCCTCAGATGGATCTGTGGGAAACCTGCAGGTTTTTCATCCATGGATCTGGATAAATACCTGCGACAGGTGTCCCACAGATCCAGGTCTCAGTCGTGAGGACATGGGTAATGGCACAGGTATCTGTGCATGTGCAATACTTAATACCAAGTCCTATTTTTTGAACAGGATTTACAGGTATATATGCATTGTCATGCAAGTCAGCAACTTGGGGTGAAGTCACCCTCCTCATTAACATCTTTGTATATTTTAAGTACCAGGTAGTGCAGGCATGAGAAGATGTGTAAGTAGTCTGTCTCCACCGCTTCTTCCCTGTTTCTCAGATTATCACCTGTTAACTCGTCGTTCAGAATTTGTGGCCAATATAGGCCTCCTTGACCATCACTCTGAGCTCTGCAGGAGCCAGAGCTCACTCTTTATTTGCATGTAACTGCTTGAAGACATCCTCAAGCACCTTTTTCTTCACATCACATTGACAAATCGACCTCCTTTATGCTGGTGTGTCATACAATGCTACCATGCACACCTCAACCTCAAGCTTCCCATCTGGGAGACCTTTTCCTGCACTCCTCGACCCTGGATCCTACTGTGACATTTCCATTACAACATATGCGCAGATTGCCGCTCTGCAAAGCTTGACCATAAGCTCAGGCCAGAGTCCAACCAAAGCACATATGGCAAGGGATGGAAGAATCCCACAAACAAGGTGTTCAGGTCATGGCTGGAGATAGAGTATCTCCAGTTTGACTTTTGACTGCTGTGAGTTGCACTCGTCCTGTAATTATCTGCTCATTTTGCCACACAATATTATGTAGTTCCTCACAACAAAGGCTGGCGATGGTACTGTAGCATCAGTGCCATCGTCTGTGTACCACTCTGTGATGGTGTATACCATGAAGATGTTTGATCAATCTGTTGTGGACAGAGTTATGCATGCTGCTTGCTGAGTGTGCTTGCTGGAAAGGTCACCATTGTTGCCAGATTTGGTGACATGATTGGCAAGGGTGTGAGTACTGTAGGAGAAATTATAGTTGTAGCAGATATGCAGATCTTGTTTTCATGTATAGAGTCTCTCTGTTCCTATGGTGCTCTTGTTCTCATCACCAAGATTGAAGTAATCAAAATTCAATGCAGCATGCATTTTTTGATGCATACTTGTACTCAGTCACAGAAAGCAAGTATGAGTGCTATTTCTCCCTCTGTAACCAATCTCATATCTAGGTTGCATGTATAGGTTGCGCCACTGGGCAGGTAAAACCCGCATGTAATGTGCAAATCCAAGTAGGCTTGCGATGTAAGTCCTGTCCGCCAACTGTTTAGACACAAGCTGACCGAACTGGGTGTCATACAGAGCTTTATTTGCAGATTGATATGATCAAACCCTGCATCTGCTCCATCGCTCAACAAAGCGACATGTATGGTGATCTTCTCCTAGCTCTTCGACTATGCGTGCACACATGAGTAAAAAGAACAGACTCGGATGGCATCCTCAGTGCAGCTGCATGCATGTCAAGAATTCATTGGACCACTGAATGGACTTTTGCTGCAGTTGTCGAACTGCACATTCAATGCCAGCGTCTAGGACCTCTGGGTGAGTGGTCTCATTTACTTTGCTGACACTGTGACCATAACGATCTTCAGGACTAGAGTACCACTTGAACTGCCAGGGACATTGTGAGGCTCATAGACAATCTTGGAGTGGTCAGCCGAGTTACCAATGCCAGAAGTTTGTGACGCATGGGCCAATGCTGTTTCTCGTATAAATGGGTGCATGAAAACACTTCACATGACGAGAGCTAACTCAACAATCCCCCCTGTAGTTATGGGCAAATGAAGACTAAGACTAGTGTGATAGTGTTCACATCTGCTTGGCTGTCTGAGCAAATTGTTCATCAGCGGCCCACAAGTCTCAAGCAGGTGGCTGCACAAATGCAAAGAGATATCCAGGGCATTTATTGCTGACCCAATCTGTCCTGGATCCTGACCCACAGATCCATTATCGAGCCATGGGATTGTTGATTAACTGTAAGCTGAGCTTTGAATTGACAATCAATCTCCCTACCTAATGAGTACACTCTCTAGGGCTATCTTCAACATATGCACATTTTAGTCTATTTATGAATATCACTAACAAAGGCTTGTCACACTGTCTGAATTCCCATACATGTATCACAGGCTCAAACAAGGAATATTAGGTTTGTTTTCCTGGTTATTTATTATTCTCACCTGCTAATATTTTGTTCAGAATATGTTTACGTTAAGCCTATATTAGCAATCAACACTATCATCTGAAAGACTGTTGGTGAATTTGATGAGGGCAATCTGAAAGTGAGTTCTGGTTACCTTTACATCTCTTGTAAGTAATATCATATTATATTATGGGTTGATACTGAGAGACTGTATATAGATTTACAATGTATCTGGATCATTGTCAGCACCAATCTTCCGTCCAATACATAAGTTTATTTGTGTCCAAAATCCCCCTTCTTGTTTTAGCAATTTCCATATCCAGTGTTGCTGCTACACATTACACTTAATTTTCTTGTTTCTTTCATGTATTACATACCACCCAAACTTTGATCTTACCCTGTCTTGACTTCAGTACACCGTATTCTAGTATAATGCCTCATGTAAAAACATGTATTCCAAATTTTCTCAAGTCTGACTCAAAACCTGCAAGTACCTGCAATACCTGCGGGTATTGACCCACGGATCCAGGTATCCGGCGCTAAAATACCTGTGTGGATGCAGGTATGGTCGTTGGAATTCCAAATACCTGTGGCCACAGATACGGGTTATCTGCAGATTTATTTGTGGCATGCCTTACTTCAAACACCTCTTCTTCCTCCACCTTGGCTGCTGTGACACCCTCAAATGCTACCCCCTCCCACCCCACCTGCATGTCCCCACCCCTGACTGCGACTTTTTCGAGCAAACAAAACCTCATGTGTGCCTAGGCGCTGGCATCCACCTACCTCGCCCAGGACACTTGGCCAGGTAAGCATCACTTTTGCATCTGCTGCCTCCATGGCTTGCTGTGCTGATAAGGTGTAGACATACCAGGAGCACACTTGAGTCAGCACTGATGCTGCTCGGGGCAAGACTGTGGTACAAGCAGTGCTGTGAGGCACTGCAGGAGCGCATATGCACGCTCATCGTTCAGTGGTCTGTTGTTAAAGTGTGTGTCTGGGTCTTGGTTGCAGTTCAGATGTGCATTTCTGATTGGGTGTTTTGGGTGATTCCAATTGCAATATAATGCACAAAACAGCCCCACCTGAATCTCAGTATAGTGCCCCATATTTGTCCCTGTGTTCTGCACATACACTACCTCAGCATTGCATGCGCTCCCCATCATGTCCACATCACTGCACCATCACTGTCGCCCTTAACCAAACAATGTCAGTCCCGAGTCTTTTCCAAGGCCTGAGATACCCCTCTGTCTCAACCGCCCTGCCAACAATTGTAGAAGAGCCTGATGGCAGGAATGACTGCATGGATCGGCAGGTGTTGATGCACACCACATGATCAAAACTAATGTTTCCCTGTGACTTGCAATGCATACTCAGCTCTCGGCCCAGTATATGGCAAGTTCTCCAACATCATCTCGAGCGGTGCCATGTGCCTGTGACGTAGTCAAGTGCAACTTCCCACAGAAATGTCGCACCTCACTACATCATAAGGCACCCATCACCTACAATGGTCCGACTTCTAAGGCACCTGCCACGGTGCCCAAAGTCATGTGACTCAGCTGACTCAGCTCCCTTATCACTTGCCACATCTGACTGTTTGACTGTGTCAATTGTCAGTAGATTAGATGTTCTGTAACTTCTGTTTGACTATGTCAACAGAGGACTAGGAGAATGCAAGTTATGCAACCACTTTATTGTGTATATCCACTTTTCCTCCCCTGACCAAGGCCATATCATTGCACATTGGGTACAACCAAACAGTTTTATTTGTATGGAATAGCACTCTTTTCATGCAGAGATGCCATTTAAACCCTGAAGTATGTTTGACCTTTGTTCACATAGCACATTTGCTCATGACATCACTCCACCTTACCCTCTTAAACACCCCATCATACTTGACACCATCTCAATGTCAGACACATTAGTCAGAACACTTCTATTGTCTTAAAATTGTACTTAGGTGCATAAACATTCCCAGGACATGTGTTGGTCCAAAAAGTCTCAAACTCAAGTCAGGTAAATAGGTATGTTGTCTTGTTGATTTTCTTTTCCTGGCAGAGGTGTAATAAAGCCCAGTAATGGGACAGAAATTTTAGACATATTCCAGGTGTGGCTCTCAGATTGGTCTGATGAGGGCTTACATATATCCTGCCAAGTCAGCACCAACCCCATCCATACATACTACATACAGTAGTTTCAGCCATCATCATCAGGAAGGACTATCTCTCGAGTTTCAATAGCCATTCTCAAAATGACATGTGTGGGGTGCATTTCCACACAGTCTGTTGTCTCCTCCATCTTTACTCTTGTTCCACAACACTGATCCTGCACGTGAAATATGAGCCTAAATACCACCATTCATATGATGGATGCTCTCAATAATAATGAAGTAATTCACAATGAAAAGGATATTGGAAATGCAGTAATCTATGTAATATATATATATATATTCAAAAACCATGTTCAAAACTATCAAAGAAATAAGTATAATTCAGGCAGGCTAGAGAATGACAAAGACATTGGCTTTGACAAAACTATCAGTTCTATACAAGAAAAGGGGGTATAAATGACAACTACTTGACTGAAGTCAATAGCCCGACTATCCCAATGATTCAACCAAAGGCAAATAAATGCCAAAGTATCAAATAGGTAAAGCTACTTCACTTTACTGCCTCTTACACAATCATAAAAAACAAACCATCAACTGAAAAGTGTATATTATGGGCGCATATGGGCTGCCAAATTTTGTACCATGTGGAATAGCCAAAAGTCAATTTTAAAATCCAAAAAACCACCACATTGTTGCATATAAAAATACTACAAACAATAACTGTAACTAATAACTACTATTGGAATACAATCTGTAACTAAAAGTAACTTTAAAGATGCAACTCACCTCTGAACAGACCACAGGAATTTGGTGCCAGAAAGGTAAGAAATTTTGGAAACATCCAAAAAAAATTGTGGTAAAGTTGCACACAAATGATTCTAACTCTGCTAACGCTACGTAGGGAATCATAATTACTAGCTTTGTGCAAGTAAGAAAAGTCTAATAAATGTCAGGAAGATGTGTTCTGCACTCATTTTAAAATTTGACATTCCAACCTCAAGGATTTGGCGCATCACATGATTTAAGTGCCCACTTTACATCAGGGGTGCTAGTTACTAGTGTGCTCTATCTTACATGAAGCAGTCTATGGATCAGATCCCAATACAGCTCCAGGACCCAGCCAAGTGCTGGCCATGGCACTATGATGGGCTTGAGAGACAGACAGTGAGACATTCTATAGGCTAATAAACAGATTCACAGAGGTGGTCTACCACCCACATATCTGGTGGTGTGCCATTGCAGCAGCACTAAGAACACCCAACAAACCAGACTACTCAAACCCACAAGCATACCAACTCATACAGCTGCTTGAGGACATTGCCAAAGTATGTGAATGGCGCATGGCAAGATGACTGGGGTACATGGTTGCAAAACACAACCTGGTTCCTACTGGACAATTTGGTGGCAGACCAGGCAGCTCAACTATAGACACAGCACTTACCTTTGTACATGACGTTGAGGCAGCCAAAGACCATGGACTAGTCATGTCTGCTCTCTGCTTCAATATCAAGGGGCATTTTGACTTTGTAAACCACCTGCAATTACTCATGGTTATGCACAGAAAAGGCATCCCACTCACCATAATCAAAGGACAGCTTTGTTCCTGGAAGACAGACAAGTGGCAGTATGCCTAGATGGCATCCGAGATAAAATGAAGCCAGTCATCAATGGTATCCCACAAGGCCCACCAGCATCATGCGTACTCACAACATTATACTCTAGCAAGTTGGTAGAGATCTTCGAAGAGCAAGCTAGAACATGCAGAGGATCCTGCCCAGCAAAGGGGGTCCCAACCAACCTATATGTGGACGATGGCAAGCTATACACATCATCTCTCACTCTTGATGCCAATATTATTGAACTAACCACAGCTTGGAATATTTCACAGAACTGGCTCAGTATAGCAAACTTCAGCCCTGACTACACAAAGTGGGAACTAGCCCACTACTCATGACAATAAGATGCTTTCACCAATGAGCCTTCTATATGGCTCCCAGGGAAGGACAATGTTCTGGTTGAAGTTAAAGCTGAGTGCACAACCAAGTGGCTCAGAATCTTCTTTGAATGGAAACTGAACTTCAATGAGTATATCAAAGGTATGACAGCACATGCAGAAAAGACCATCAACAGCCTCACCATGCTAGCAAATACAGTCCATGGACTGTCACATAAGCACCTGAGAACACTATACGCCACTTGTGTAGTGCCACACCTCACATACAGCAGCCCAATCTGGTGGACAGGTAAGAAAACACATGTTTCAAAAGTAGAGGTCACCTAGAACAAAGCACTCTGACATATCTGTGCCACATTCAAGACTATGCCAGTGCAAACACTGAAAATTGAAACTGCCTGCCCACCCATCACACATGAACTCAACCTCCTCAGCATGAAAGCAGCACTAAGGTTCAACTGACTGAGCCACCACAGTCAAGTGATACAATGACTGCCACAGGAGTGGTGCAGAACCATGCTAAGCAACCCCCCACCACCACTCCCACCCAACTGACCTAGGCAGACACACATTCCCCCACTCACAAGGCTGCACAAGCTTTCCCTATGGGCTTTGCCATGAAATCAGAAAATAGACCCACACCTGACACCACCATGGTCCATGGAGACACAGTACAGATGAGTTCAATGGCTGCCTCACAA
Source organism: Ramaria rubella (assembly GCA_015039355.1). Classification (NCBI taxonomy): domain Eukaryota; kingdom Fungi; phylum Basidiomycota; class Agaricomycetes; order Gomphales; family Gomphaceae; genus Ramaria; species Ramaria rubella. Next base: position 25,356 of record MU134542.1, read on the forward strand.
TTACTGGAGAAGCTACCAAAGGTATAAACAAGGAGACAGCATCCAAGGCTCACAATGCGCACATCCCTGAATTTGAACTCAACACAGAACACCTCCTGGCATACACAGATGGGTCCACTCAAAGTGGACAACACAAGTAGGAGCAGTGCTTATACTATACTACCAGACAGTGTCAGTGTGTGAGCACACCATTGGTCTTGGTGCACATGCTGAGGTATATGATGCTGAGATGGAAGGTTTGGCCCAGGCAGCAAAAGAGGCAGTCACATATGCAATGAACCACTGAAGTCATATTAAACATCCACTCTGCCAGGTTCCAGGAGGCCATAATAGCTTTCTGCAACATGGACCCCACATACACTGTTGAGATAGCTTGGGCACCTGGACACAAAGGAGTAAGGGGCAATGAGCAGGCCCACAAACTCACCAAGGCAGCCACACGACTAGATGGGCCAGAGTGGTCGACTGCAACACACACACTATGACTGGCAAAGGAAGCACTCACCAACAACTGGAGGACCGAATGGAAGAGCACACCCCCTTTGGGGAGCTTTGTGATTGCAGACTGCATGCCACCCTCAACCAAGCCACTACCCTTTTTTTTCACCTGAATAGATGCATATGGCCTAGTTGTCCAAGCACACACAGGACACATGTTCACTAGTAAGTACTATGCCACAAATGTCCCATCAAATGACGTAGCCTGCCTGTGTGGCACAGCCACACAGACCAGAAGGCATATGCTGCTGGACTGCCCCAGGCACAACAACCAAAGACACATGCTCACCTCAGCAGTACCAATGATGCATGTGGCAGACATACTCAGCACCACTGAAGGCATATCTGTAGTGTTGCCACAACTTCAGTTAAAAACCAGTCAAGGACCAAAGTCGAACCACTTGGCGACTCCTGAGGTCATGGTTTGGTCACAGTTCATGACAGTCATGGATCTTGTGCCGAAATCCATAGTTGGAACCATGACCTATAGTCATGGTCAACCAGTGGGTTGGCTGCGAGTTCGGTTGCTTTATGCCAGCCACAGACATGTGGCTGGCACAGAGCCAGCTGCCAAACATGGTGGCTGTTTGGCAGCCAAGCCACTGGTGCTCCAGCACCAGTACTCACAGTGTTGGCTGCGAGTACTGGTACTCTATGCCAGCCACACAAATGTGACTGGCACAGAGTACAGGCAGGCAGTGGCAACCCTGTTGCCACTGCTGCTGCAGTGGTGGCTGAACTGGGTTCAGCTGCCACCAGTGTGACTCCCCCACCAGTACTCACAGCCAGTGCTGCAAGTACTGGTGCTCTATACCAGCCACACCAATGTGGCTGATGCAGAGTAGGGGCAGTGGCACACCATTGTACTGCCCCACGCTGCTGCTACTATCGCAGCGGCAGCTGCTGAACTGTGTTCAGCAGCTGCTGGTGTGACACCAGCAGTTGCAAGTACTGCTAGACTGTGACCCTGTGGTCAACCAACCACATAAAGTGGTTGCAGTCAACCACTTTAAGCACAACTATGGTTTCAACCTGGGAATTTCTGTGCAACCTATGTACTTGAAGTCGCAACCTTGGGAACTATGGCTTGGTCAACCGAACCATGGCAACACTACATATCTGCCTTGGCAGAGTTCATTGAAGTGTCTGGGGCATTCACCAAGACTGGTGAATGGCCTAAACATGACAGGCTAGACCCACTGATGCGGCACCCAAAGACCCAGGCACAGGAGGCAAAGGTGAGATGCCAGAGGGGGAGACTGTGTAGGATATGTTTCCATGAATATGACCTGAGGATTATATTTAACATCCCTATTTCCTCTTTCTCTTTCCTCAACTTCATCACATGTTATGCCCCTCACAACACCCAGCTTACTTGTTACCACCAGTCGCCATATACCTCTCGCACAATCCCATAGACTACAAAAGCCATACATAATGCCATAGCCAATAGCTTACACTTACTTAAGTAGTTGGACCAGCCTTATGCTGGACTGTCCTTGACTCTCTATTGTAGTCTGAAAGCAGTATATAAACTGAATCAATCTCAGTGTTTCCGAATTCAGCCATATTTCCTACCATATCTCAGAGAAGATTTGGAGCTGTATGGCTGATGGCCTGACATCACCTACTAGCTAGCACATCAGGGTTTTCAGTATTTAAACCTGGTTTAAACTTTAAACTTAGGTTAAAATATTATATTTTTATATTAAGTTTCAATGCATATATAATTGTAGCTAAACTTTAAATTTAGACAACAAGACAAATTTTAATGTAAATTACATAAAGGCTTGACGAAGATTTCGACACTACTTGAAACATTAAATTCCAAGTTAGTCATTCACCCCCATCCATCCATGGGTTGCACTTATTTCTTCTTGAGTCCAGATTAGCATCAACAAGTAGCATAGATCTAACGGGGCGTGACATGCCTATTCCTCTCATAGTGACGTATAATTTGTTGACAGGTTCTCTTAGGCTTCTTTCGTGCCTTACTTGAACGGCCTGCTCCTTGCTTAACCTGTATTGTGGGACGACAGTGCTTAATATCACGCTGGGAATCTGGATCGTCGATTGTCGATTTTTAAGACGTTTTGCCTCGAAAAAATCATTAGTGGGGTTGGAATGGAACAAATGTCAGGCAACGTTGCAATATTTAATGTCACTAAACAGGAACAAGGCTGACAGCGAGGTCGATACGAGAATAAAATACTTTTGAACGGTACCATACTCAGAGATTGCCTCGTTCTCAACGTTTGTGGGCCCTGATCCCGGGACACTGGTTAAATTTATTATCAAATCCGCTTCCGTCAAGGAACAAGACAAGACTCACCGCGAGCCAGCGCTAATAAACGGTACAATGCTGGTGCTGAGAGATACGTGGGAGTTATTCAGCGCAGTCTGCGTTGGTATGGATGTCGGTGTCACTCTGTGGATAGTTTCAACGCTCGAGGTTGTATTGATCACAGCGGTTGCCCAGTGGTCCGCTTGTGAAGAGGCATTAATAGAAATGGATGTCTGACTACTTGGATGAGATTCCGTGCTCGAAGTGGACTGAGGGATATCTGTGGCATCTGAGTAAGGGAATCCAATAGGAGGCATCAGAGCACCACGCACCGCCTGAGCAGATTTCCCCATCCAAGCAGCACCCACCTCCGCTGTCGCAGTAGTTTCTGTACAGGTGTACGTGAATAAGTAAAAGAAAATTAGAATCGGTGGTTTGGTAACATACCCTGGAGGACAACGTCCACCCCCCGACGTCTCAGCTACACGTCAAAATAAGAGTCGAGATACGACCATAAGAAACTGACGTACAGCACATAATACTGTCGGTAAGGCAGCACACGCCTATGGCCGTAAAGCGATCCTCACCACAACATCCTAACACAAGGAATGAAACCTGTGGTCAGTTCAAACTGATGAAGGCACAACGGATCGTCAAAACATACCCTTATCAGTGCAACAAGCTCCCGTTTGACGACCAGATACAAGCACGCTGAGATCACGTTGGATGGGAAGTATAATCCGTTCTGTACGTCGCGTTGCTGTGACCACAGCGAACTGCCCGATACAAAAAATTGCGAGAGGAAACCAGGGAAGCATTTGTACGATAGAAGGTTCCAGCACGGCAGAATACGTTTATCGACAGTGAAGATCGCGTCGTGCCAGAGCCAGTCGTATATTCGAGCTTCCAGCTGTTAAATATGGGTGTTACACAAAAGTTATGGCCGGCTTGGCGAACACGTGACCAGATCGGTAGAGAGCAGGAATGCTGCCTTGAAGTTTCCATCCTACGGAGCAATCTTGTCGTGCTGATGTATCTCAACTTCTATTATACATTTGAATAACTTGGCGGCTTCATAGCTGAGGGCGACACCTAACTGAGAAATCCTTGACGATCAAATACGCCCACGGGCAGCCTCGAATAATTGACAGGTACCATTCAATTGACGCCTTCGTAGTATTGTCTATGACGCTGTCTTTCGCCTATTAGAATACATCTTCCATGAGCCGACGTTGTCGTTATCGCCACGTAACGCGGGATAAACGCCTCAGACTACTGCTTGTCGGTAATGCATCCTCTGCGTCGTCAGTTCCAACTCTTAGAACCCAATTCCCAGCTTGGGCGGAAGAAATGATGTCCGCGGTGTCCCTTTGACGAATTAACTGAGCCTGAGGTTCGACTCGGGATGCAAATCCTAGGTAGCGATCAGAACGAGAATTATCATCTCCTCAGCTAATTGCGCGAATTCGCCCTGGGCGTGGGTGCCGGTAAATCGGAGACAGGTCGATTGGCAGTACAGAAACGTAGACGGCATTCTAGAATCCCATATCTTTGAATGTTGGATGTCGTGTAGGGAGCGCACACATAAATTTAGAGGCAGGGCGTTTTCGTTGGTAGGGAAGGCCATATACTGTAATCAGTCGCCTCGATAGAACTGATTGAGTGTCGACAATAGTGTCGACAAATGAATCTTCCCACCCCCTATCTGGGGGCTCCGGAACCGAGATTTGAATTCTTAAAATACAGCTCTTCCACGTTATCCGTCTCATTCGTTTCTCAGTCATGCGCGCAGTCGTAAACCAAACGAAATCATGGGGTGCCGGAGGTACGTCGACATGATTGTTTTTGGACATAGATCACGGAAAGATGTTCTTACCCACTATAGTTAAAGGAGAGGCCGGTCCTACCAATCTACAATGGCGATTTGCTAAGGAGTTATAAATTCAAGTTCGAGACTAACCAGGGACATGCCTTTCAACTCCACCGATCGAGCTCTTTCTTAGTCATTATTTTAAGTTCTTCGCACCCTGCCTCTGTATATCGTCGTTTGCACCGGAAGTATCTACTGCGTCAGCTTTCATTGTATAATCCTCCCGGAAAAAACAGCTGTCTCACCCAGTATCATGATCTCCTGCAAGACGCCAGTTGATGCTACGAAGATCAACGGGAGAGAAGATCATGAGTGGGTGCAAACCTTTGCAGGGACTGAGAACACCTCTGCGCAGACTTGTCAAATGCTAACCACCCTGTGGTCAACATAGTGCAGCTACAGCATCCACCATCTGAAGCTCCACATAATAAGAGTGATTAACCCCCGAAAATGGCCAAATTTGAGCTCATTTACAACAGCGAGCACGAAGACTGAAATCCAACCCTTGGGAGTGGCAGTGGCATATAAGTATCGTGGAACCACACATTTGAAATGTCTATAATCATACGCCTCTGTGAGTCATTGAATGAGATAATATAGAAAGTAGTTCAGATGAACATTTCTCACCATGACATGCGCAGCGTTCTGAGGGTTTAGTCGGTCGCCAGATTCTGGACAAAAGTCAGGATGCATAGAAGACGGTTAAATGCAGGGTACAACGGAAATTCACCACAAAAAGACAGAGTTCTCATTTGTGGATGCCTGTTCACGTTAGCTTGGACCATGAACTGCTTCTTTCGTGCGTTTCAGATCGTTTATTCATGTCGAAGGGCCGTGTCGCCTTCCCTGATGAAAGTCACGCCACACTAGTGGTGACAAGAAGCGGGGAGGTCGAGGACGCAGACTCTGTGGAACTGGATCGGTGGTGAAGAGATGCGGGCAATTCAGATTGCGTATTCAGCCGGTGATGCATCGAAGTACTGTGCAGGAGGAGCGCTCCGCCCACGGAAGTTCAATTGCTGACCTTGAAGCGTTCTCCGACTAAATTTGCGCCCACATTGTGGCGGAACCCATCGCTTTGAATGGAAAGACCCGCAAGCGTAAATTCGGTTGGCTGCTCCCATGGGCTCCGAGCCTCTTAACAAACAGCCCTTTGAAACGCTCGACCGGATCTCTTCGTTCGTCGACCATCCGAGCGATCTGCTCTCTCTCGCTCTCACAACCAGTCTGTGGCACCGTGTCATCATCCCGGATCATCTTCAGTTCCGTCACGTCCGGTGTGATGTCCGAGAGCAACACTTATGGATGGCGCTCGCAGCACGGCCGTTTTTAGCATCTCGGCTTCGGAGGCTTGAAGTGCGGATGGAGGCAAGGCATGCTGAGGCGCACAGGCTGCCGGATTCTGTGTCGTATGGGCGAGTCGATGTTGTCCCTGCATGTCTCGCCACGCCGAGGGCCAAAGTGCGAGGTTCGAGAGATACAGCTGAGGAAGAGGAAGAGGAGAAGACTACTCTGTGCGACTGCATCTGTGTGCTCACTGATGCCGTGGAACAAATGCCGGCTTTGACGCGTTTTTGCTGGGAGGGTGACGGTAGCGCGTGCCCCGACGCGCTCAGGACGCTCTTCGCGGTACTAGCCACATCCTGCCCAGAGATACATGAGCTACATATCAACTCCGTAGAGACTATGGGCAACACTCTTCGCTTTAACTCGTTCTGCCAACCCGTGCGTACCTGCCGACATTGCGAACCCCTTGCATCTCACATACATCTGCATTCCAGCTGTGGCACCTAACAGAACTGACCCGCGTCTCTATTTCCGTAACTCATCGTGTAGGCTACCACACGCATACATGGGTCCCAGGCCTACTAGATATGCTTATCGAAAATTGCCCCAGTCTCGTCGATCTCCACATCTCCGTCCGCTGCTTTCACAATGCCCCGATTGCGCGCCTCCTTCTCGATGCACACTGGCACCTCCTGCGCCGCCTCACACTCCGCGGCTTCATGACCTTATTCGAACCATACGTCAACGAATCCGAGCAAACGCACGTCCTTGAACGCTTCCTCTCCCGCATGCCCAATCTCGAGTGTCTCTGCATCCAGAACCCGATGCTCCAAACCTTTCGCGGCGGCCTCCCTCACAACATACGCAGTCTACGCTCGCTCTCGCTTCCGTTCATGTGCAGGGTTCCCCGCAGCGTCGCGCAGCAGCTACGGTGTCTCGGAGGCATTCCGTTCATCTTCTACACGCCCTCGGGACCCGTCTGGTCACTCTTAGCGCACATGTCTGCCCTCCGTGTCTTATTCGTTGAAGGCATGACAGATGCGCTGGCTGCGCAGCTTTTCAACATCGTACCAGACCTCGAGCGCCTCTACTGCCGTCTGTGGCACGGCTCCGGGCCCAGGGGCGCATTCAGTCCGCCAGATAATGCAAGTACCCACCCGCCTACATAACTCATTCCCCGCTGACTCACCCCTGCACAGCTAACACCTATCTTCCTCACTACGCTCTCTCGGTTCACCTCACTTACCCACCTCTCTCAGCTTTCCCTCTCAGACAAAGAGACGCTCGAGGCGGTCCTAAAGGCGCTCACGCGCGCGCCCCGCCTGCGATATGTTGAAATGTACATCCGGCCGGGTGCTTGCGCGCAGTGGATTACAGTGGAAAGGAACACGGACGGATCGTATAAAGGGTGGGAGTATACAGAGGATGTACGCGATCTTGGGTTTAATGATTGCGCGGGATTGTTTAGGGGGATCATTTAAAAACAGTCGGATTGGACGCGACGACGCAAATCATTGTGAGGAACCGCGCGGGCTGGAAATTCGATTCGCAGACTTACGAGGAGATAGATAGGCGGCAAGAAATAGAGGAGTCTAAATGAGGGACTCTACTCTGGAGTCTGTAGAGGCGGTCATGGCTGGTCCTAGATTTCCCTGTGATCATCGATTGGTCCAGGCAGAGTTACCACTAAGGGAAGCGAAATTCGAAGATCCCACTTCCTCATGGAGTAATTGATATATTTTCGTAGAAGGCATGAATTGCACGCGGACGTTCTGGCGGTGGAATTGGTAAATAGTGCGGCTTGTTTCACCGTCATAGATTTATAGAATACACTGATGGCCAATGTACATAATATCACGGATTATGATGGATGTGTAGAAAAATTGCATCGAGCTAGAGGACCATTGAAGAGGGAATGGGTGGTTGTTCTGTATCTGCTTTAGAAGACACGCTTACTCGCGATGATGTGGACGGCCTGTTTGTGCGCAGAGCAAAGGATAAAATAAAGACGATGAGATACGTCGACAGGGGTGATGACTCAGAGCTAGAGCGAGACTTGGGCTTATGGTGTGATCGGTCGAAAGTGGATATTGCATCAAGAGGCCTTTACATGCAGGCCCGAGTCGGAAGCAAGAGAAGATGGAGCGGAAGGAGTCTATGTGAAGAGATACATACTTGCGGGAAGAAGAGGGTGGCTTTGACAAAGGGAAAATTAATCACGCCACAATGGCGGAAGGGATCTGCTGGCTGATTGGAAGACGGTGTAGCCACCTTCATAAGGTGCAGTGCTTGGTAGATCCAACATTTGTTATTCGACATACGACTGCAAGGTCTCTTCTGTCCAACAAGGTATGCGCGGTGTTCGGGCTCGAACGATGAGAACGGCTAAATGGTCTGGGGGGCAATTACAAAGTACCAAGCGCCAATTCCCGCTATTAGCTCAAAAGTTGAATCACTCTTCTGTGAGGGTGATACGTATGCCATCAGTGCCTTACACACCATTCACCTCCTTTCATACATAGTTCGCGCGCCGTGGAGTGCTACCTGAAGTTAGTATAACAAGGTAATCATTTCACTGTAAGATTGTAAGCTTAACTGCGTAATGTCCGAACACGTAGAGTTTGTCTCGAGTATGTTCACACAATAAAAGAACTGTTCGAAGGTACTCTTGTTCCGACTAGCGGAAGGTAAAGAAAAAAACAAGCTACTAACTACGACCATGTAAAGAGGAGCCTCGAGATACAAAAATAAAGTGAGCGACTATGTTGTGGATTCGTTGTGATTGTTAATAGATGAAAATCGTAGAACTACTAACCCCTCCGGACTTATGCTGGCAATGACCGGCCTTACTGTTCATCAGCTGAGGGAGGCATGCGTTCGTCCTCTTGCAGCTGAGGTACGGAATTGACTATGCTTGTAGCCAGTGGCAATTCGTGCGACAAGGTGAGTGGATAAACAATGTCGGCGGAACCGGCGTCCTGGTTTCCAGTGCCGGTCTGAACCGGGACACTGTGACGTTTGTCCGAGTGAACGCCAGAGTTCCTGGAATGGTCGTTCTTGTGGCTACAATTGTGGTGTGTGCACGGACTGGAGACTGGGGAGCGGGATCGCGACCGGTGGCTAGAACGGTATCCAGGAGACGTAGAACGGCCAAGGACGTGGCACGGTCTGTAGGGTCTCGGAGACCTCGATCTGTCACGCCTGGCATGATAACTCATGTAATCGGATGGACCTCTGCGAGATGAAGAATCCTGGTACGGTTTGTAGTGGCCTGGAGACCGGGATCTGTCACGCCTGGGATGATAACTGGAGGACCCGGAGCGACCTCCGATGTGAGGTGAAGAATGCCGGGGCCTTCGAGAACCTTCGTCGTAATGAACATAACGATCATACCTACGATACGGAGCGTAATTGGGTGGAGGGCTCTTGTGTCCATCGTCGTATCGTCCAGGTTGGTATTTATGACGCCTTCCTCTACGTTTCCTCTTACCGCCGGACTTAGCAGCAAGTTTGCTAATACAACTGTCGAGAATATTAAAGAGAAGATCGGCCTGTTCGGATGGAAGCGCGTCCGTCGTACCCCGAGCGTATTGCAGCAGGCCTTGGGCCCTTTGTGGATGCATTGACGCAGGCACGGACGGTGAGTGAAGCACGGTGTTCGGCTCATTTTTACTGTTGGCTTCTTGAACTGAAAGGCCGGTCTTCTGCGGCTGGTCTAACACGCCTGCGACTACTTTTGCGTAGGAGTTACGTATGTTCCCCTGCGGGGGACCCCTGCCGTTCACCGTACTAGCGGTGGGGGAATTATTAAGTTGATGCATCGTGGGTTCAGTAATGGACCGGCGGCGATCGGTGTACAGTGGGGAGAGCGATGAAGAGCGAGCAAACGCTTCTGGGTTGCTCTCGACTCTGCTATCGTCATCTCGTCCGTAGGTAGTCCCGGAATATGTCCGCATTTCTTGAAAGTTGTAGGCCTGTGTAGACATCGATGAAACGCTGGCGTAGCTTGGGGTGCGCAGTCCAAACTCTCAAGCTAACGCTCAAAAGTCGATTGGGGGTTCAAAATCGCTAAGGAGGACGCAACTTAGCTGCGTAGTCTCCGCACACGAAGAGTTTCTTGTTCCGACGAGCAGGAAGGAAAGAAACATGAGCTACTACCTATCTCAGTAACGACGAGCATTTATGTACAGACGAACCTCGGGATATTCGGACCACAATGGATCTACATGAGTCACGAGGCATATATGAGGCCGACGAAAACGAGGAGAGATCGGGTGAGCAACCATATGGTCGTGCTATGGTTGCTTGTGGTGTTACCTACATGTAATGCAACTCCGCCCATTTCACCTAGGTGCACCATTGGGCCGAGGAAAGCTTTCTCCCCAGACATGCGGTCTCTGAGGTGATAGTGATAACAACGCAATGCATAATCACAACAGTGCATTTTCGCTGGCCATGCAGGGTGAGGAGTCGTCCGTCGCGCACGCATGTCGTATTTCCCTCTCGTGCTAACTTTTCATGAACAGATGCCATGATGTAGGCTGTTATATAAAACGCGATGACTGCCGCAAGGGCAAAACAGCACAAATTGTTGGTGCACCAGCTGAATTGTGTGCAAATAGAGCTCCCGGTTCGTTCGTACCGTGAAGAACCAACTATTCACCATGTATGGGACCTAGCGTTAACACTGCGATAATCTCACAAGTGGGGGGAACATTTCACATTGCGCACTGCTTCAAACACGGAAGGGGGGGCTCAATGAGAAAAAGGTAGACATCCATCGGATACGATTCTAGTCCAGGTCTGCCAGAGTTTGGCTAGTGCTCAAGCCGTCGACGGTTCGATGAATAATCCACGTGGTGAGTTCCCGTTTGAACAACTCACGAAGGGTGTTCCTTAAGGCGATCGTCTTAATAGCCACGAAATGAGAAATGGGCGAAACACCGTGAGAGTTACACCACTTACTGACGCGTCGTCGTTCTCGTCACCCATGTCACGTTCAGAAACCACTGCCTCAATGCCCTCTGCGCCGTTCGGCGCCGTCTCCTCGGTTGTGATTGCACGCTTGAACCGCCGTTGGAGACGCAATTTGCGGAGGTGTTGGCTAAGACTAGCCGCGGAAGACCTCGATTTGGACAGTCGCTTCAAGGTGGATGGTTTCCCCTTGATATTCGAATTCTTCGCCGCCTGCACGGCCGCCTTATTCGCCTTGGCAACAGCGACCTTGTTCGCGGGCGTGCTTTTCGAGGGGCCTAAGCTAATTCTGAAATCCTGTTGCTTAGAAGCTGGTATCTGTGGAGGAACCTTGACCTTGGCTTCTGGTGGTGCCTCGTGTAATAAAATGGAAGGGAGTTCAGTCCGGGGCACATGCCCTTTAGGCTATCTAAACGTCGTCAACAATAACACCTACACGTATAATAAGTGCTTACACGTGCGGCTTGTATGTCGCGGGTCCTAGCAGAAAGAAAGTACTCGGATGCCGGTGCGGAAAAAGCCACTTGGGTCCCAACCAAAATGACAGAAGCAATAGCAAGAGGGTGCATGTTGAAAAATTGATGTAACAATAGGGGGGAAAGGGGTCGATTAACCAAGGTGACGGGTTAAGGGTGTTATTGAGAGTGGAAAAGAAATCAATGAGTGTAGACCAGCGTAGGGAAAATGTTGCAAGGGACGTATTGGGAGTAGCAACAACTTGAACAAGAAATACTTATCGCAGCACACAGGTTCAATGATAATGATAGTGGAAATTTAAAGATAAATGGGTTTGTAGGCTAGATGTAGACGTGACCTATCAGGATGAAGGCATAGTTTGAGCGTGAAAAAAAATAAGGTAGACGTACTGCACAGCACTAGAGAATAAGTAGAGGGAGGGCTTACGACACAGCAGTGGTTATACCAGGGCCTTTATATGCTCTCTAATGGAATTAGCCGTGGTACTTCAGGCAAGGGCAGCCGACCCCATGAACCCACCACCGCTGCAGAGCTTTGAGGGTACACTTGTTCTCAGTATTTTAGTTACATAATGAAGCAGAAGCTGTCAATGAGCAGTCCTTGAGGCCCGTAGAATAAATCTGCCGCTTCAAACCTTAAGAAAACAAAACACAGGATTAGCTGCTAGACCCGGAAATTTACATAAGGTGATTAATTGCTATGCAGCCACTAGTGCTACTAAATGTTGATCAAGAGGAGCTGCATGGCATTCCATGGCCGTGGGTAGCATATTTGGCAGCAAACACTGCTACTTAAGTACAGCGTCGTTCGAGTTGTGAGCCTGAGGGATGCACACGGTGCCACACACGCGTCTACAAACGCATTCCTACCCACGGCAGCATTCATGGTTTAATGACAAGCCACTCGACCACCCCGAGACACTCCCTCCATCAGGTGCTCCCCCAGCTCGCACTGCACGACGCCTCAGCACAGCACGACCGTCCACCCCCACATCGGCCTCGGCGGCATCCTTAAACGTCCTCGCTGTGCTGTCTCCGTGTGCTCGTCGTGCTCTTTTCTTCCAGGTGCAGATGGTATGCACTGCTGGACTGTAGTCATGGCGTAGCTATGCCCCATGTCGCCATAGCCCAACCCTCCAATGCACCCTTACCCCCACCATTACCTCCTCTCGTCCCCTAAACCGAACCCCAACCCCACCACCTACCCCGTGTCCATCCTCTCACACGCACACCACGCTCCCCACATCCCTCTACAACCCACCCAAAATCGCATACGGCCCCTTCCCGCTCGCCGGCCATGGTGATTCCACACTGTGGCGGAGTGTGTCGCGCTGTTGGGGGCGGTGTGGGTAGAGAGATGGACGATGATGCAGGTGTAGGTGCGGGTACAAAGGTATGGGAGTGCAAGTGCGGGGCTCGGGGATGGGGTTGACGTGGAGGGGCCAAATTAGAGTGCGTGGCGGACGCGTGCGAGACCCAAGAGCAAGCCCACGCCGACGCCTGCGTATGTGCTCATGTCCAAGTCCAAGTTCAGGATCACATGTCCGTCAAGACTCACGTCCAAATCCAAATCACGATCACGTCTCCGTCGAGTCTCACGTCCAAATCCAAATCCACATCAAAAGCACGATGCATGCTCACGCCTTACTCTGTCGTAAAAATTTGAAGGAACTGAGCTCAATGTGACGCACTTGGACACTTGCTTCGTAGACATTCGGCCTTTCTCCACATGACGTCATGTACTCAATCAATCCTTCAGCTACACACCCGCCTGAATTTTCTGCTGTGAAAGGAAATCGAGCGGCAGCATTGACATAAATATCAACAGAAGAGATGTAACTTCAGAAGAGCCGGACGCACCACCTGAGCAGATTTCCCCATCCAGGCAGCACCCACCTCCACTGTCGCAGTCGGGTCTGTACATGCAAGCATGAATAGTAAGGATCCGGTGGTTTAGTGACACGTACCCCTGAGGAAAGTCCATCCCCCGACGCCTTAGAATCACGTCCTTAAGCTACGAATGAAAAGCGATCGGGTTAGGGTATACGACGTCAGGAGGTGCCAACGCATGTATGGGAGTTGCACCCTAAGACCTCGCACCTGGAGAAGGAGAGAGGTGGGGAGGTGGTGGTGAGAACAGAATGGAAAGCGAGTTAAGCGAAGATGTCGAAGAGATAACAATGGGGTAAAAAGACAGCATGCTTACACACATAAATTAGAAATGTTTTCCGAAGTCCAGCGTCCCATGGCCTGGATCGCGGAATCAGGGAGTGCTCAGTGCCCATATCGCTTGCGTTACGTCGAAATGTACATCCGGCCTGGTGTGTGCACGTGGATCACGGTGAAAAGGAACTGGGAGTATACAGAGGATTGCGCCGGATTGTTTAAGTGGTCCAGGGTCATTTAGAAACAGTCGAATTGGACGAGGCAACGCAAATCATTGTGAAGAACCATGTGGGCCAGAAATTCGAGTCACAGATTTACGAAGAGATAGATGATAGGCGGCAAGAAATAGAGGAGACTACTCTGGAGTCTGTACAGGCAGTCAAGGCAGGTCCTAGATATCACAGTGATCATGGATTGGTCCAGGCAGAGTTATCACTAAGGGAAACGAAATTCGAAGATCCCACTTCCTCAGAGTAATCGATAGGTTTCTGTAGAAGAGGTGAATTGCACGTGGATGATGTCGCAGTAGAACTGGAGAAATAATGCGATCTTGTTCCTCTCATAGAGATAGATAATATACTGATCATCAATGGAGACAATATGATGGATGTATAGAGAACGAGGATCGAGGGGACTACTGAAGGGGGTGTGGGTGGCTTTTCCGCAGTATCTGAATCTGTTTTAGAAGACAAGCTTGGTAGTGAGCTACACGGCGTTCCTCGGGCGATCTCCTTCCTACGGCTCAATGCCCTCCAACGTTGGGGCAAGACGGGTGCGCCTGCGTCATGGCAAGATGAGGGTGCGGAACCTCTTCGAGCTGGATAATGGGGTGTCCTTGCAAGCTGAGGGTGTTACCCACGAGATTTGAGTCTAAGTGGACGCTTACCCCAGCCTCTTTTCTCAGTCGCTAACTCAGAGATTGTAGGGGATACATAGGATTCAACTCTTTGCCCCTGCCGCGGTGAGAGGGAATATGGTGAATATGGTGCGGCGTTTGCGTTGCAGGGTGTGGACCTTGCCCAAGTTGTGGACCCTGCTCAAGGTGTGGACCCTGCTCAAGGTGTGGACCCTGCTCAAGGTGTGGATCATGCTCAGGTTGTGGATTCTGAAGGTGTGGATTCTGGTCAGGGTGTGGATCCTCCTCGGGGTTGGTTGGAGTTCCAGAGGAAGAAGTGTCCGCCACCCGCGGTCTGAGGGAAGAAGCGGCCGCTGCCTGCGGCGTTGCTTTTGATGATGTTCCCGCTGGTGCTATTCTCCAGTTTGTTTTCGAACCACTGGTGGGGCCCCGGGGCACATGTGCTTGAGCCTACATGTGCGTCGTCAACAATAGCACCCACAGATAGACATGTGCTTACAATTGGGACCTGCACATCACTTCTACTAACATGAGAGTGGAAGAGCGGTGCGGAAAAGGTCACTTGGATTGCAGCTAAAATGACAAAAACAATAGCGAGAGAGTGCATGTTGTAAACGGACGTAAAGAACGATGGGAAAGGGAACGAAATTGGGGTGGATCAACCAAAGGAATAGGGTTAAGGGTGCAAATGGGAATGGCAAAGCAATAAATGAGTGTACTATAGACTACCAGCGGCATAAATGTGTCAGAATGAAGGCACAGTGCGAGGAAACAGGTAGACTTACTGCACAGCACTGGAGAAAGGTGAAGAGCAAGGGATGATGAAGACAGTTACGCATTTATGGATGGATGGGGCTTTATACACTCTGGTCCAGGCTCACGGGCATGAACCGCCGACGCCTTCTTGCCGAGCATAGCGACTGCATGTGCCATGACCCATGGTTATATGACTCAGGCCGGGCTACCATGCACAACCGACGCACAGGTATCAGTCGATTGTTACGACTCGGCTAAGTCCCGATTTCCCGATTCGATCTACAGCGCCCCGAAGGAGATCCCCCCAGAGTCCTCGAGATATTTAAAGGAAAGCTAGCCCAACGTAAGTAATTTGTGTCACTGCTTTGTCAGAGTCAACGCTACAGTACAGATATATACGGTGTGAATAATCAGAGTGCCCAAGCCCTGGTTCTGAAGTGTGTCACAGAATTTGAAGTTGCATGCCAGCATTTTGCGATTTTTTATATGCTAATTCGACTCCTTTGCTGTTCTCCATTGTGTGTTTAAGTGTTTTAGTTTGGGCCCCCACATTCTGCTGTAGTCCAACAACCCGCTAGTAGGCAGCCTGATGCTCCATATCATGTGCTTGAACAGTCTGTTTCTGGACTGGCAATTAAGCTCAAAACTAAAATAGAAAATAAACATGTAGAAATGTACTGCTTTAAACGATGCTTATCGGAAGGGAATAAGTGGATTTGCTGCTGATCCTTGAAGGGGTGCCATATGTGCATAACATTTTGAGGACTGACATAGCTCAAATCATACTGCATCCCATGCATGCTACCAGCGATCATGGTCAACTTCACGCTGCAGCCATCGTGGTTAATGCTGCAATGAACCCAGAGTCATTGCCATTTTAAGTTTCAATCATGAGGATATGGTCACGTAAAATGAACATGGTGAGCATGTATGAGCAATTTGAATGCACCTTCGTTGAACCATAATAGTCATCGCATTATGTAGGTAGCGCATGTCAGGGTTAAAATAATGAACTCTACTTAATCACTTGCAATTTCTTAAAGAGTATCAGGGGACTGGAGCGGAGACTTACCACTTACAGCTGGTTCTGCATTGAGCACCTTAGCCGAGTCGTAACAATCAACTGTAAACTCACTGACTCAAAAGCAGATTTCCGAAAGTGTTGCGTCCTCATATACTGGAAGTATTCTGTATGCAAGTGTGAAGCGCTGGGAGAGTGTCCACTGAACAAGGTCCTGGCAAGGTGGTACATCCAACTACCCTCACACAACCACAGGATCATTCCAATTCCACTCATTATCATCAACTACAAGCACACACATACCGGTAGAGCAATCAAAGACATAATCACACAAAAACACTACAACACCCAACTCCAAACATAACATGTGACGAAAAACTAAACTACGAGCGACAGGAGTTGTATGGGTAGTCGCAGACCGTTGGTTGTAGTTGACGTAGGTGATGAAGCCCATGTCGCTGGCTGTAGGAGAGGGACATGAATGAGGTAGACGGTGCACGTGCGTATCTTTCTCTCTGTCCATCTCACAATTTTTGTGTTATACCAGCCACAGAAAACCGGCACTTCAGTTCAAGAAGCCAATAGTAGCAATAAGCCGAATACTGTGCTTCCCTGCCTGCGCCAATGCATCCACAAATGGCCGAGCTGCTACGACCCACTTGCACCCGAACACGCTGATCATCGTTGGTACTCTCAAAAACTATCTAATCTCACCAGTGAGCAGAAACATAGAGGAAAAGGTTATAGATACTAACCCAGACCATATGACTATGGACACAAGAGCCCTCCACCTAATTGCATCCGTATCATAGGTATAATTGTTATGAGCATTACTACCATCTCGAAGGCCCCAGTACTCAAAGAGGTCACTGCAGGTCATCCGATTACACGAGTTATCATCTCAGGTGTGACTGATCCAGGTCTCCAAGACACTACAGACCGGACCAAGGCTTCTACGTCTCATGATACCATTCTAGACACTGGTCGCGATCCTGCTCCCCAGTCCCCAGGACTTCTGCACGCACCACAATGGTGGCCACATGAACGACCTTTCCAGGAACTCTGACGTTCACTCAGATGACCGTCACAGTGTCCCTGTTCAGACTGGCACTGAAAATCAGAACACCGGTTCTAGCCAACATTGATTATCCACTTGCCTTGTCCCACGAATTGCCACTGCCTACAACCATAATACCTCAGCTGCAAGAGGACAAACACATTCCTTCTGCAGATGACAAACAGTCAGGATGACCCTGCCAGGGGGCATATGTAATGCAATTGATCAGTTCTATGGTTTCTCATCTATTAACAATCGCAAGAATCCACAACTCACCATAGGTAGCATGACCATGTAGTCATTTACGTGTTTTCGTATCCAGAGGTTCCTCTTTACATAATCGTTACTCAGATAGTAGCTGATTTTTCTTTTCCTTTCTGCTAGTCGGAACAAGAGGAGCTTCAAACCTTTCTTTTATTGTGATAAGGTACCTGCGTAAGGCAAACTCTATGCGTTCAGACTATGCTGAGTTGCGTCCCCCTTATACTCTCAAGCTGAAAGAATTAGTTTACTAACTTCATGACCCTACTTCTGGACTTTCTGGGACTGAAACGGTCTAGTTCGAATGGCTATAGATATAGATCAACATTGATTTCCCCTTCCCTTTCCCACCAGTTTCTGGTAAGTTCTGGTCCTAGAGCCAGACCTGTGGAGATACCCACAGGTAGCAATGCAGTGGCACTGTGCCAGCACTACTTATTGACCACACTTTAAATTTGTCCTGTACATTGTGAGTCCAACAAATATTTAACTTGGGAAGCAAATCATGGGTGCAATCCACTCCCATGTTCCCATGCGAGCCTCCGTCTCTCCAGTCCTTCCTGTGGGCATCCATCCTTAGAAACTCCTAAGTGCAACTAAAATAAGCCAGCCACTCGGTAAGTATTCATGATCTAGTGCGTTGTCCATTCCCATTGCATTTCCTCATCCTCCATTGTTTTCTCACTAATCTTCCCACCAGCAGTGAATCGTCCAGGATTGGGACAGATGATTGCCCTCTGGGTCAAATAGGCACGCAAACTGCATATGAAAGGAGGCGACTCGGAGTGAGGTATGTATGGTTATAGTATAACCCTCACCGAAGACGGATTCATTTTTGAGCTAATCGCAGGAATGACTTAGGACTTGTGTAGGCTAACCCGTGAGCAATGACAAATTGCCCATCCGTTCCCATCGTTAACTTCAAGCCTGAACATTGCGCAAACCTACTCTTCCCTTGTATGTTGGACAGAAGAGATATTGCAGCTGTATATTGATTAATGCACATGAGTTGGATCCTTCACCAAACACACGTCGACCACTAAGCTCCTTGAAATGCACCTGATGAAGGTGGCTACACCTTGTTCCAATCAGCTATTAGATCTCTTTGACCATTTTGGCATGACTAATTTGCCTTTTATCAAAGCCACCCTCCTCCCCCACCATTATATCTTCACATACATTCCTTCTGCCCTATCTTTTCTTGCTCCAGACCTGTGTGTAAAGGCCTCTTGGTGAAATATATATCTCCTTTGCAACAGAACAGACCATCCGCCCAGATGGTCCCACAGTGCAATATACATCTTTTCAACCAATCACACCCACCATATCTCGCTCTAGCTCTGAGTCATGCCCCCGTCGATATATCTCATCATCTTCAGTTTCTCCTTTACCCTGCACACAAGCAGGCCATCCACACCATCACTACCAAGCACATCTTCTAAAACAGATTCAGATACTGCGGAACAGCCACTCCCCCTTCAATGGTCCCCTGGATCTGTTCTCTAGACATCCATCATGATGCATCATATTATCCACATTGACTATCAGTATATTACCTATACCTACGAGAGGAACAAGGCTGCATTACTTTCTGATTCTACTGCAACATCGTCCACGTGCAATCCTCTTCTACAGAAACAGACTTATCAATTCTATGAGGAAGTGGGACCTCTGAGTTTCGCTTCCCTTATTAGTGACCCTGGACCAATCAATGATCACGGTGATATCTAGGACCAACATTGACAGGCTCTACAGAATCCTCCATTTCTTGCCTCCTATCATCTATCTCATCGTAAGTCCAGGTCTGCAAATTGAATATCCATGTGTATGCAGTTTCTCACAATGATTTGTGTCGCCATGTCCAATCCGACTTTCGACAGAACACAAGTGGGGTGTGCGCATGAGCACTTTTGGCACTCCCTGATTCCATGAACATTTCAAATTTACATGTGCAAGCATTGTGTCTTGTTACTCCATGGTTATCCCTTTGACATCTCTGCTTAAGTCTGTTCTCACCACCACCTCCCCACCTCTCTCCTTCTCCAGGTGCGAGGTCTCAGGGTGCAGCCCCATACACCCGTTGGTGGCCCCTGATGTCGTATACCCATACCCAATCGCTTTTCTCATCTTCCTTCATAGCTTAAGGACGAGATTCATTCAACGTTATGTAACAGCTGGAAGCTGGAATATACGACTGGCTCTGGCACGATGTGATCTACACTGTTGCTAGACATATCTGGAACCTACATATGCTTCTCTGGTTTCCTCTCACACTGTTCTGTACTGGGCACTTCGCAGTGGTCACAACAACGTAACGTACAGAACAGATTATACTTCCCATCCAACATGATCTTAGCGTGATTGTATCTGATCGTCAAATAGGAGCTTGTTGCATTGATGAGGGTATGTTTTGACCATCTGTTGCACCTTTATCAGTTTAACTAACCACAACTTTCATTCCTTTTATTAGGATGTTGTGATGAGGATCGCTTCACTGCCCCAGACGTGTGCTGCTTTACTGTCAGCATTATATGCTGTATGTCTGTGTCTTGTGGCCATAATATTGACTCTTATTTTGGCATGCAGCTAAGGTGTTGAGCTATGGACATTTTCCTCCGGGGTATGTGTCACTAAACCACCAATTCTCACTATTCATGCTTACCTGTACGGAAACAACTATGACGGTGAAGGTGGGTGCTGCTTGGATGGGGAAATCTGCTCAGGCGGTGGGATTAGGTAAGTTGTGGATTGGGGAGGAATTGGGTGTGAGTTGTGGATGCAGTGTGAGGATGCAGATGTGGGGGGGAGGGTACTTACGTTGATTGGGTCATTCCAGTCTGTAGTCATGAGGGAGCTCAAAGTTAAGCGGTGGAAGGAGGGGGTGGAGCGGGTGCGCACAATTGATCAGGACAGCTGCAGTGAGTGACAACGACAACAGGCGTCAGCTACAATTCCACCTACTGCCCAGCATTGATCGCAAGTGTTAGCAAATAAGCTCGGATCTTGGATCTTCTAGTCAGTACTCAAGATAACCCCACAAAAGAAGAGACAACCAACCCCGCAACATGTTCTGGACCTATACAATTGTTTATATGAGTCGCAGACTCATTTCTATTTCACTTTCATTACTGTTACTCACAATATTCCCTCAGTCTCAAATGGACCTCATATATACAATCCCTGTCAACAATTGAATGTTCCATATTCATAAATCCCATCTTGCTAAATGTTCCATTCCAATACTACTTTCTCCTACGTCCTATTATTTTAGATATAAAAGGACTACAATTCTGTAACTTCTCAGTATCAAATTCACATCTTGTGATTTACGGTCATTCATGCGAACAAATGAACAGACTGAACTCATCTTTGAACAAGTTTGGAATTCTAGTCCTCTGAATCCCATTGTCTCTTACTTCTCTTTTTCATAACAGCAAGCCTCTGCCGCAGCTTCAAATAAAAACAAGGTCTGTAGTTGTGAACCATCCATGACCTTGTTCTGGGTGTCTGCTTTTGAAATCTACTGCTCACAATTCAGCTGAGGTATATAAGCGTAACCCCAACTGTTCTGAGCAGACAAATAGTCTCTCAAGGTGAGATTGGAGATTATTGGTTTAAGCCCAAGGGCGAGACGTTCAATGGAAGGAACGACAATCAACAAGGAGACTGGCACACCCTAAAAATCCCAGTGATGGTTAGCATATCCACAGGATCTTTACCATTATCATTCAGATTCAGGTATAGCCTCTTAGTTCTGCTTTGGATACGAGTTGATGAGAGACGTACCCAACGTTCTAGCATGAATCAAGAACATTTTGCATCGTCATGGCCAGAAGCTGGCTATAATTGTCAAAATCCTACTGTCTCTCGATTCAAGACATGTACCACTGAAGAACACCATCATTACATCTAGCGGTTTACATGAAGCTATTTCAAGATGAAGATTGAGTGGTGCAGTTGATAATTCATATCACTGTGAAAACACACTGACAGCGAAATCTTTAAGCATTGCACTCAAATGAGCTTGTGACATCGTTGAAGTTGAGATCACCGAGGGCATAATGACATAGGAAGCTATGAACAGGCCATCTCACTGCAACCGTCGTCGCTGAAAGCCGAGAAACAAAATTATCCCACTTGATTTCGCAGACTGAAATACGAACACATATGTGAATATGGTGCAAGTCGTTCCAATCTGAACATGGACACTAGAACTGAGTTGACATTTTCCCTTCCAATGGCGAATGTGTCACCTTTGATGTAGACGCAGGCTTTAATGACAAGGTTTCCCTGAAGTTGTTGTCTGTGCAGAACTCAACTGTGGGGCTTTGTCTCTGGATGAGGGGGTGGGGATAGTTAGTAGTAGAAATGCATTTCATACACTGAGTATGGCAGCATCGCCGTGAACTACTACGAGTGCGAGGCGGGAAGCAACTTGGAAAAGGGCTAAAGTGAGCTGCATTGTGAAGGAGCTACGATTGAGGAGGTTGAGTTTGTAAGATTTACTGAGATTTTTTATCGTCGATATTCTGGCGTATATTACATATCCTTGGCTCTTCTGTTAGAATTGACTGATTGATGAAAAATTGAGTGTAAGCTTAAATTGGAACAAATTTGAAGTTCCCTCACAAAGATAAGCAAGTGGCTGGCAGACATTCAATGAATGTTTATCAAGGTTGTTGTCATTCCAGACTAGACCAGGCTTCTTTTCTCAGTTTCTGCCAGTAAATATATTCTGTTCAATTCATGTGAGTGCATGGGTGTGCGGAACAGCAGGAAAACTCCCCCTTCATGGGGAAATATCCCCGATAGAGTGATTTTCTTGTGTTTTCAAACGATTTAGTGATTCATGACCATCAGACCTGTCGAGTGAGGATCTCCACTGCACTCCATGCATGACACACTCTTAAATGTAACTCCCCATCCATTTGGCACCCTCGGTGTCTTTCAGGTGATCATTAAAAAGGGTACTTTCCCATGAATGTTCCTGGTAAAAACTCGAAGAACCTGCACTGGCATTAGGCCTTGCTGGCATGAAGCAACCCACTAGTACAGCGGTAGAGAATGGCTTCTCAGTGCAGTAGTGTTGGTGGCAATAAGACCCTTGAGAGAGAGATGTTACCATGGAGCCCATTTCTTTCTGTACCACAGCACAGTGCATTCTCAAGTCATTGACCAAACTCTTCTGGGCAATGTTGAGTGTTCCTATACCATAAGCGCATGGCCGCTGTCACAGTATTTCAAATCAAAGTTACAATGTTGAGTGTGGTACAATTCAGCCGGACTACAATGCACCTGAGGTACCCACATTATGCTATCAACTTAGCTGGAGCAACCAGGGCGGTAGGCCCAACTAGTTAGATATGCTTTGCAGTAGGATTCCTGTACTATGGTTAATTCTACGAATATTTTAGTCTGAGAAATAACTAAGGTTCAGATGACACATCCAAAACCCATCAAAACATCTGGACCCGGCTGCCACAATGCTCGGCTGACAACATCACAGGTGCCATGGACACCCACATCATGCATCCACCTGCCGGCACTGTCACCAACAGTGAGCTCAATGCTAGGGCAATTCCGGCCCAATAAATTGCAGATAAAATACAAAAGAATTCCTAAAAATCCATGCAATAGCATAGAATTATTTAAATAATTTCTAGATAGCATACAGCCCCTTGCCAGCACTGTCAACAGCAGTGAGCTCACATATAAGCCTCAAATATTCTCGAAAAACTAGGAAAAATTTCAGAAGAACATAGATAGCTGCCCCATCAATATATTTAGCTTGGCAGTCTTTTTCTGGTCATTCTATGAAATCCTACATTCACTAGAGCTTGTGCAGCAGCTGGTGCTCATGGTCATCCATCCAGACCACCTTACTACCAGTGAGTCCTTGCCTTTATGATGCTTCTAACCCATATATTCTATGCATATTGACAATAATTTGATTCTAAAGCAATCAATAAGCTCAGTTGACCCCTTCTGACTGGACTATTCCCCATAGATCCTTCCCCAGCAACTCAGCAACTCACCAGTGCTTTGTGTATCACTTTCAGCTGTCTCCAACCTATGGAACTGTCAGTAATGTTTATTTAATTGTTTTATATTGTCTTTGGAGCTCTGTGACCAAGGGGGGAAGCATATTATAAGCTGGAAGGTGTCAGATGGTGCATTTATGCCTCCTGCCACTCCCAGCCTTTGTTTTTATTGTGTCTGACACACTCCCCTCATTTTTTACTTCTATTCTATGAGTTATATACTACTAATTTACCTGGATGTTGGTCTGGGTACGAATTCTTCTCCCCTCACCTTCTCACACTTTCTGATGCTCCCTCAGCACCCCATTGGCTTTGTAAGTGTTCTGAAAGGCCTTTATTCTGTTTATTTCATCTATTCCAATCATTCTATGTAACTTATGAGCCTTCCATACTGATTCCTCTTCCAGAAAGAGCTCCAGAGGCTTTTGGGCTCTTCAAGCTGTATCAACTAATGTAGTGAGTTATACATGGCTATAGGGTCATTTACTGCATATATAGATATCTATATAGTTCTATGAGGCCTCTAAACTCCTTTTGCTTGAGTGGAGAGCAAGAAATATGAAACTTATTTTGACAGGTAAGATGGTGTTGCCGATTGATAACCATTTGTTTCCAGGGCTGTCCCATGCCTTCATAAACTTACAGTAACACTATGGATGCTGAGTATGCCCACAGACTAACCATGTACAAAGCTCTATGCTCCATAACAAAATATTCAATTAAATATTGTATAAATTTTTACAACATGCTAGTGAGCCTTAAATTCAATTTTAGATACACCATAAAGACTCTAAAATAATATGGAATAAGTTTTCTTAGTGACCCAAACCACCATTCGTCTGTGTTGGCCAATGTGGTTCATGATCCAGTGGATGTCACACTGTAGTTTCTGCCTGGTGACTGACAACAAAACTCATTCTATGTTATTTTAAAGTACACGGACCAGAACCTCCAAAAGGTCGACATTTGAGATTTACATTTATAAGCCAACGTCACAAAATGTCACGTGACCCGAAGCCAATCGTAACCGTGGAAACCATAGGGCCCATATTCTAGTACAAACGGAGTAAATGTGTTCCATAAGAAAGCTCGTCATTAGTTTGTCTCACAATCCCTCCACACGCCTCAGAGCAATTGCTAGAGATGAGATTACTACGGTCTCTACTCACAACAATTGCACTCATATGCAATGTTGTTCGGTCAACCGAACATCCTGAAGTTCGCGAACGTCCATACATTGCATTTGTGACTATACCCATGAAAGGACATGCGACTCCCGTACATGCTCTCGCCCAAGAGCTCAGTGATCGCGGCTACGACACTGATTTCATTACTATGGACACTCCTGGCCTCACAGACGAATTCGCTCGTGCCACAGGTCCACATTACGTTTCGTTATTTCCCTTTGATCATGCTTGTCCGCCAGAAACGCTACATCTGACTTACCTTGTGGCAAATGGGCTTGGGGTCGGCCGTGAGACAATAGCGCGCGAGTTCAATCCCGCCCGGATACTGTCAATCTGGAGGTGCCCATTAACCTATTATGAAGATTTTCTACCTGCGATCACGCACCGCTTCATTGAACGTCGTCCTGATCTGGTGGTTGCGGATTATTTCACTTTGGGGGCTATCGTGAGTCTCATTTTTAATTTCTGAATGACTCGCTGCAAAAGGCAATTTATGTTCAGGATGCGGCATTCAACCTGTCCATACCGCTTGTTGTCAATAGCCCGACCATCTATTCAACTGAGTCATTCAATCTACCCACAGGATGGTCGCCATATCACTCTTGGGGGGCGAAGGATCTTAGTGCCGAGGGAACATTCTCCTCTTTACGTCGTTGGCTTAACCACCTTCAACGACGCTATTTTCACGCCATTAATGCAGAAAACCTAGTAATTCAATGGCACCAGGAGATGCGGTCTGTCATCCCCCTATAACACCATCTGGAATTTGATATCAACAACTTTCACAGGGTGATGTATGGCGACTCCGCATTTAAAAACTTCCCCCCACACTCAAGTGTACCCAACCTTGTGAATATATTCTTCGGCCTCGAATATGCGCAGCCAGTCCCACCTCATCACACTCTCGTCGGGCCAATTCTTTCACGTGACGCAGAAGCTCAAGCCATTGGAGCCCTGGATCACCATGGCGAAAGAGACAGCCAGAGAGACTGCCCCGAAATTGTGTGGCTTGACGATCTCGTGAAAGAAGACCCCCAAGTTCACGTCATATTAATAAACTTTGGGACGACGGGTGCCCTCCGGCCAAGACAGCTTTGGACCATGTTAGCAGGCTTTGCCGACCTTCATGGTAATATAAATATCACAAGTGCGCCATTATGTTCCAGTTGTTTCCCCTCTCCATCCTTACCTGGCAATTTTCACACAAATCCCAAGACTTCCGTGTCCTATGGCGTCTCTCAGATCAACATTTTCAAAACGCACTCGGGTCCGAGGATACGCCTTCAATCCCCCCTTACGTACGTTTTTTCCCCTGGTTGTGCTCACAGCCAGCAACACTGCGTCATCCTGCCGTTCACCTATTTGTGAGCCATGCGGGGATTAACTCCGCTCAGGAGGGAATTCTTGCTGGGGTCCCCGTCCTTGCTGTACGTAGACCACAAAAATTCAATCTGATCAGTGCTTTTCCATTCTCATTCCATTTAGATGCCGGGATTTTCAGATCAGCACGCAATGGGTATGCGAATCATCGACTCAGGTGTCGGACTCTCCTTGCACGCGGAACGCTTTACCTCCCATGAATTCGCCAACGCAATATCGCAAATCCTCGATCCCCATGCTAATTTTTCCACCGTTGCACAGGAACTACGTAACATCCTTATTTTAAACCCGGCGGGACTAGGGAGAAAGCACGGTGCCGATGTAATTGAGGACGTGTTGCGCCGTGGATATAAACATCTTGTGCCGTTGGAAGCGCTTAGGGAACCAGGTTGGGGGAAAGCGGGACTTGATGTGCTCGTCATTGATGTGGTGGTGATTCTGGGAATGCTATGGATATTGAAAGCGGTTGGTCGGAAAGCCTGGAAAACCCTCAGAGGTGTAATTCGACAGAGAGTGCCTCAGCGGTTAAAGAGGGACTGAGGTGTCGATTCTGAAATTCACGCGAAGGTATATCTGATTCGTATCAGATATAGAATAACTCCTTACGAACACAGTAGCCTTATTCAAAGGTGGTTCACTCCACCTCCGTTAGAATATATCGCTGTATCCCAATGACCCTGTACTCAATACATCCTTGGTGATCCCATAGGTCAACCTCAAACCATACCTGAGGACAAAAATGCTAATGAGAGCCACTTAACTCCAGTCCCAGCGCCTCGTGCAACACCCATCGACGTGTTGAAATACAACCACCTGTACGTATTCCTGTCCAAACTCTCCATCTTCTCGCCTCAAGCTTGCTTCCTATTCTCCTCGTCGACACGCTCGTCATGAGTAGGTTAGAAGATAAGAGCTCGCAGGACAAAGTGTATATGGGTGCATTGGAGGACGACATGGGCACCGGCGTGGTGGAAGGCGAGGAGCTCATAGGGGCGAAAGAATTTCCTGTGGAGGGGCGTGGCTTAGCATATGTGCCCGGAGAGGATGGATAGGAAAAGGACGATACTTACACAAGATGAGAACGCTCATTCAATCGTAGCCACCATCCGTACATGATCAATCGTTCATGCTGCCGTAAGGCCTTGCAAACCAATTCTAACGCTGGCGCAGAGGCCTATAGGCGTGATAAGGAATGAAAAGTTTGGGTCTGGAGACCGCGCGGTTGGTGACGGACGTGTCCAGCGGGAGGCGTATTCACCGTGGGGTGCAGTGTTAGATATCTGCAGAGACGCTGTTAGTGCCCCTGTGGCAACCGACAACTTCCATTTCATTAACTTTCCCCCTATCTTCCGGCTCTTCAAACGTTCTTGCTAAATTGACTGTCGACATTCCCAAGCCTGACGCATATGCTTCGTGTACTGGAATAGGTGCACATGCGACTCGGAGAGAAAAGAGTTCCCAGTGACATCCCAGTACACCCACGCCCGGGCTGGAACAGCGATTCCTTGAGGAATGGGGACAGGAAACGATCCGACGGATATTAAACTCCTGGAACAGTTTGTAGTCCATACTGACCAGCTGTCATGTTGTTAACATTGACCACATCAACTGGATTTGACCCACAATGCAACATCTTCTCCTTGACAGGTACCACAGGCTGAGACTATAGAATATATGTAACGCTGCTGCATATGTAGTTGGTGGGAGGATTTCCCAATGACAGGTCGGAAAGCTGTGGTGGAGTAAGGGCCAAAAGATTGTATCCTGGGAATGATTAGTACAAGCAAAGTTGATGGAAACTATAACGGTCGTGCCGAGGACGTACTACCGCCAATGCAAGCTCCTACGAGTGCTGAAGCGAGTGCATTTTGAACTTGAACTTGATATTCTTAGAAGATATCAAAAGATGGACCCGACGTACTGAGATATGGGCTAATGCCTCCGTGGTTCAAGATCGAGACCTATCGCTCTTAGCGTCCCAAAGGCACTCACAAAGAGCTCTGTGGTACATCCCGCGGTCGTTGTCTTCCACGCGAATGTTCAGCAGTCAAGAATATCTGAACAACGGCACTCAACGTTTGCGCGACCAGGGGCCAACCCCAGCTAGCAATGATGAAACTTATCACAGTGATTTGCGCAGACAATGTCATTCTGGAGTGTGGAGGAAAGGAGGATAGACGTTAGCTATGGCGTGAGTGTGGGGTGTCATTTTGTTGGGCTAGGAATGCAGGGCCGTACTGCCAGAGCTCAGAAGGTGGACCAGCCAAGATGTTCGGGGACAGCTTTCAAACTATCAATAGAGAAAACCGGATGCAGTCGCTATTTCGTTCACAGGCGCTCATATAAGAAAGTTGTTGCTGAGTCAGCAGGTGCGTTTGCAAGAAGAAAAAACCAGCGATTTGCCACTCTCTCCTTACACAAGTCGTCGAACACTTGGCATGCCACAGCTCTCAGCCCTGTGCGCAATGGCAAGCTTACCAAGCAGCCATTTAGACGGCTGCACGTGCTGCGCTGAGTGTCATGCCCATGCTAAGATTGGACTGTAATCTTAGCGTTGAGGCAGTCGTCTCGTTCCGAGCAGACCGGATGTACCAGATCGAGGGATACTGGCTTGGGAGATGACAGGACCAAGCTCACCCCGAGATCCTTAACATAGGGAGTGACAGTCGCGGATCAGGAGGTTATGGGGTGGACATGGCTTATTTTTTATTGTGGTGGAGATAATATCCTTCCTTTCATGTTTGGGTGCGCTTGAGATAAGGCCGTTTGCCTACTGTTTCACAGAGCTTAGCAAGGTTTAAGGTACATCGTCCTTACGTGCATTGAGTTGTGTATGAAACAGTGAGCGGCAGATACACCTGCACCCAACTCATATTATAGCCTACCTACACACGTATATGCTTATCACGATGAATAAGTAACAGGTACCACAAAAACCGTGAACTTACCCACGTTCATGTCCTTAGCCAATAACCCAAGCTGCTAGTGACGAAATCCCGTCGCCCGCCATCTAACCTTATTGGTGAACGATACCGCTAACGAACGTGGCAGTCAACTCAGACACGATGAAGGGGAATACAAATTCGAGTCACCTCCGAACGGAGGCGACAAGAAAAACAACTCGAAAGCACTGTTCTTACAAGTTCCCAGTCCCACCCCGGCATCAGCAAAACCTGCTGAATCTGCCAATGCCTTATAAGGGAATACCAGGCTTACCAGATACGCAAGGACTATCATTCTTGCATATGACCTGGCATAGTCAGACACAGCCTTGCACACACCGTTACCATCGGTCAGTCTCAGACAACCTTGCAGATATCGCACACCCTGGCAGTGGTCTGGTCAGCCCGGCACGGCCTGGGACATAACCTGACAAGTTGTGTGTCCCTTGTCATACCTGGCAAGTCTGGTGGCGAGTTGGTGGAAGGGTCGCCAGTCTGCTACATCGGCACCAGGGTTTTCGTGCCTCGGGCAACCGTACAAGTGTGTGTAAGGTCATGTAAGGTTCGTTAGCCTTGGGACATATATATCTGTCTGTGGCACATTGATAAGCCACTGTAAGTAATGGTTGGTTGGCTAGGTGGCTTATTCGTTCTTTCAAGGAGTTGCGCATGAATAAATGCGAAAAGAATAGGTATATTGTACTCGGATTGATGGACACTGGCAATACTAGTAACTTCTCTAATGATTTGTGGCATCCCGCAGTGCCGCTGCCCTTTTGGCGGCTTTCTGAGCCTTCAATTTGGCAATTGGATCCTGCTCTTTTTGCTGGTCGCTTTTTGCACTGGATTTAGATGGGAATATTTGCCTAGATATACCTTAGACAAGAGGTGCTGATGGGAGTGAGACATACTGGTTCCACCACAAGAGGAGCACATCAGCTTCTTCTTTCAGGTCTTCATCTTCCAAGAGGCACACTACTTGCCAGTATAGTGTTGAGAGCTCGAAGGATCTTCCTGCTTTCTGATTGTTCTCACTTGAGGACAGGCCAAAGTAGGTCTATGTTCTTGTGAGTATGACAGAAGGGAAGATTCAGGATGAGAATGTGCACCAGGGTCGCAACATATGCAAGCGAGCGACTCGTCACGTGGTCCATGTCACAGAGAGCGGCCTTGGGAGATCTCGTCATCTTGGACTTGCCATCATTCCTGGTCCATGCGGATGGTCCCAAGAATACACACTTGAATGCCTGGATGGCATGTATTAGTTTTGCGAAAGGAATTGCGTGAGTACCGAGGTCAAAGTAGATAGGGTGTTCTTACTCACTTGAACTAAGAGCGCCCCTTGGAATAGCCCTTTCATCTCGTCCTTAGGGTCATAATCGTTCCCTTTGTAGAAGAACTTGGGCCAGTCAGTCGGCTGCAAGTCATACTCGCCAGACTTCAGTGATTGACGTATTCTGGAAGGCCCGCGTTCCATGAGTGCCAACCACAGGAGGCAATTGAATACATACATTGCATCATTGAAGTCCAGCTTTGCAGGACACAGGAGCCATCCGGCGAGTGGATGATTAAAGCCCAGGGTGGCTTTGTCTTTGCTGTCAAGGTCCGCAGCGGCCGCCCGATCATACTGTCTAAGCATATCTGGGATCTGTTTTTTGAGGGCACTAGTGTCATCACTTCGGGCACCATCCTGGCCATTTCTCATCTACCAGGGGGTTTGTGTCAGAATTGAGTTGTTAAGTATGTGAGTGTAACGTACGCAGGCAGCCATTCTCTTGATGTTGCCCTCGTCTCGATCCCCACTCAGCCAATCATCAAGGGCTGGGATGTGGGACACCATGTTTTGGAAGGATGTGTTTTGAAGCCATTGCCTGTGTGTGCAAGCTCGGTCATGTGTATTTGGGAGAAACAGATGATGGTGAGCATGGGGCTTACTCTTCAGTGAAAGTAGACTTGTCAGGCATGTGTTCGAACTTGAGACCAGTCGTGATGATGGTATATGGGTTGTTGTACGCATCATAGACGCGTCCAAGAACACGTCCCCAGTGCGTGTGGAGTTTTTCTGTCAGATCAAGGTCCCTGGGACAGAGAGCTGAGAGACTGATGGGGAGAAGAGAAGGAGGTGTGGCATACTTTCTCCTCTTCCAATATGCAGAGATAAAGTCTTCATCATCATGGTCACTCACATTGATTCGACGTTTGGTTGTAGCTGGTCCCGTGGGAGATGAGGAACGCAGAGGAGATGGCTCAGATCCAGCACGCAAAGAGGCAGAGCTGCGAGGAATGGGGCATTGGGGCACTGGGGGTGTGATTGGCTTGGGTGGGTGGTGTGGGGTTGGGGGGAGAGAGAACTCAGGGATGGCAACCCATGGATTCTGGTTTAAATAGTTGAGCATACACATGACTAGCCAGGTTGAATGATACCATAAAGGGCAGGGATCTGAGACAGAGATCTATGGATTAGCTCAGCATACTCATAGCTGGGAGTAACAAACCTCACTCGACCCAGGAATTTTCTTGTGGGCACTGGTGTCAAATGGGCTTCACATGTGATGGTTGCCAAAATGTGTATGACACTTTTGGTGGCCTAGCATACCACCAAAATCACTGTCAGAGTTTGGCTAAGATCACGGCTGACCTGCTACGCAACTGTGCAAAAGGCCCTTGGAGATTGGCGCATTGTCACCAATGGGTAGAGGAAAATCAGGTCTTTCGGAATCTTAGCCAGCACAAACAGAGGTGTGTGGATGCTGAGGTAGTCGGACCAAATGGTATTGGCAGCTCTGCTGCAAGTGGTTCAGGGATACCTGATCAGTCTAGGAATTGTGAGGTCAGGGACTACTTGAGAAAATCACGATGGTGGAGGGAATAACTCACATCACGCAGGTTCAAGTTGTGGAACGAGTGTCCGTGGGACTCAAAGGGTCCGAGTTGCAGGCCCAGAGTGGATCAGGGAGCATCCACTCTGACGAGAGGTGGCCAGCAGGAGGGGCGGCCATGGGAAATCTGGGTAGTGAAGGATGGGCAGAGATAGCACATGAGTGTCAGGTATGTGTTAGTTTTTGGGGTGAAGGTGCAGGTGCATTGTTGATGAGCAGGGCTTGCAATGACCTGACAGTCAGTAGAGATGGTAAGTGATACCCTGGAGAACACAGGGGGGATCCCTGGGCTGTCAAGGCCACCAGTGGAGGCACACATGAGGAGGCATGGGTGCCATGTACCAGCCAGGTACAATGACTCCCTGCCTGTGGCATCAAATCCCCTGCTCCCAGATCATGACTGTCAGGGGAATTTGGAGCCCGCTGCTGGGGGCGCTGATGAAGGGAGACCTGCACTGGGTGAACCAGAAGGTCCAGGATGCCCCTGGGTTTGACTGCATGTCTGTGAGCAACTGCAAACCAAACCAGACAGGTTTCGTCTGTACCGAAAGTATTTTGACCGGCCATCATATGATCCTGATGGTGAACTCACCCTTGAGGACTTGGCTGGTATCATGAAATGCACAGGCCAGTCAGCAGGCATGGAGTCTGTGGGTGAGCTTTTTGGTAGTCATGACGTGCCAAGGCCCTCGTTCAGGCCATTTCCAAACCTCTCGACCTTCATGATCAGCAATTGGTACTATGACACACCCTCAGGGGACCATAGTGGCCCGGATTTTGATCGTTTACTTGCCATGGTGTCCCACCCAGAGTTTGTATCTGAAGATGTTGCAGGGTTTAGTGCCGCCAAGAGAGATAAGCTCTTGGATCGCATGGATGAGCCTCAGGCTCCTGAAGAGTGCTCTCCAGTCTTGAGGCGATGGCACTGGGATGTATATGTGAAGATCCAAATCCCCGAAGAGAAGTTGCATTGGACAAGTGACACTGGGCGCACCTTTGACGTCCCTGGCTTGCACCACCGTTCAATCACAGAGATAGTGCGGGAGATATTTGAGACTCAAAGTAACTTACATTACACCCCATTTGAGATGTGGTGGCAGCCACCCAAGGATCCCAAAGGCCCTGCACAGCACGTGTATTCGAATCTCTGCTCATCAACTGCCTTTCACGATTCTCACCGGGAAGTCAACTTTGACCTGACTTTTTGTGTGCCTGGTTGCCACCTCGAAAACATTGTGGCTGCCCTGATGATCTGGTCAGATTCCACTCACCTTACCCAGTTTGGAACTGCACACCTCTGGCCGATTTACGTATTCCCAGGCAATATGGCAAACTGGTTTCGAGCTTGCCCAACATCTCACTCATGTGAACACTGGGCATACATCCCCTCAGTAAGGCAGGGTCCCCAAGATGTGCAATGTGCTATACTTACATGGCAACTTCTCACTCATAGCTCCCAGACAATCTTCAAGATTTTATCCAGGAGATATGCGGAGGGCAAGCGGCCACTGGGGCACTGCTCACACACTGCCAACGGGAATTCATCCAGGCAGTCTGGGCATTGCTCTTGGACAAAGAGTTCATGGCAGCCTACAAGCAAGGCATCGTGATCCAGTGTGCCGATGGAATCCTGCGCCGAGTCTTTCTGCACCTGT
Organism: Ramaria rubella; assembly: GCA_015039355.1. NCBI lineage: Eukaryota > Fungi > Basidiomycota > Agaricomycetes > Gomphales > Gomphaceae > Ramaria > Ramaria rubella. The sequence goes on from MU134542.1 coordinate 58,946, forward strand.
TCACATACTCAGCTGATTACCCTGAAAAGTGAGTCACTGGCTTGTTACCAGTTCTCTTCACTCACCGATCTCCTATGGGATGCTAATGCTCTCACTGAGGGACAAAGGAAACTGTCCCTGTCCACGCTGCTTGGTCACTAAAAAGGAGATCTGTGAGCTAGGCTTGCAACGTGACCGCAAGTGACGCGAGGCTAGGTCATGTGAGGACACTCACGCGCAGCTGGGGGATGTCAACCTGGCTCGCAGGTTCATATATGAGAAGACAGGGTACAAGGTCAATAGTACTGCAGTCAACAACCTGCTTCAACCAAAGTCACTTGTACCAACCGAGGTCAGTGTCACCCCAGGATCTCATGCGTGTAACGCTACTCATTAAAATTACTTTTAGAACACATTCTCCAAGAGGTTGACACCCGATCAGTTTAACAAATACCTAATGTTTGTGGTTGGCCTAATGCACGAGTTTGAACTTGGAGTCTGGAAGGCAGTTTTCATCCATTTGATAAGGCTTTTGTCAGAGCTTGGTCCAGACCGGGTGAATGAGTTGAACAAGAGGTCAGCCTTCTTCCCCTCTGCCAAAGTCAGCATTCACACGTATGACACAGATATCGGCAGATACCAACATCCGGACGAGACACCATCGGTCGGTTCACCAACAATGTCTATGAGATGAAGAAGCTCGCAGCACGCGACTTTGAGGACATCCTGCAGGTGAGATTGATGCACACACTCCACATCCACCAGTCATGCCTGACTTTTTGGTTCCTAGTGCGCCATGCCTGCATTTGAAGGTCTCTTCCCAGAACCCCATGAAACCATTATTCAACGCCTTCTGTTTGTCATGGCGTCCTGGCACTCCCTCGCCAAATTGCGCATGCATACAGATTCGACACTCCATCAGCTTGACACCTTGACCACCCAGTTGGGGCAGGCCTTACGGAAGTTCGCTGGGGTGACATGCCGTGTGTTCGTCACCCATGAACTCCCTCGTGAGACTGCTGCACGTGCCCGTCGGGCTGCCAAAAAGGCTATGCAACAGCAGCAGGCCTCCGCATCCAGCTCTCGTCCAAATCCCATTATCCCTCCTACCCCCCAACGGAAAGCATTCAATATGAGCACGCCCAAGCTCCATTTCCTTGGGGACTATGTATCTACCATCAAACAGTTTGGCACCACAGACTTGTATTCCACCCAAACAGTATGTCTCGCATCTTTATTACTCAGGCATCCATCGTGAACCGCTAACCCTTGAAAGGGCGAACTTGAACACCGGAGGTCCAAGCGACGTTATGGCCGTGTCTCCAAAGCCACCCCTGCCCTTGGGATGACCAAAATTGACCGTCGAGAGACCCACATGCGCCAGATTAGCACGCAGGTTGGGAATGCCGGTCTGTCATTACCATGGCGGTCTCGAACCCATCACATTCTCTCCTCCAAGGATGACCCATTGCCATACACTGATCCTAAAGAGAGATACCATATTTCCCCCTCCCAGGAGTTCCCCCTTGATCTGGGCCGCTTCCTCCGGGAGCATCAGGGTGATGCAGCCGTCAAAGTGAGTCATACCTATAGTCTTCCTTCGTTAAGGTGCCCCCCCCACACACACTCCAACAGAACTTTTATAATCGCCTCAAAGACCACCTACTCGCACGAATGCGTGGCCTTGAGTATGATGGTGATGAGACTGAGTTTACCGAGCAAGACCGAGACACTGTTATAATCCGCAGCAATCGGCTTTACCGTCATCAAACCTGCCGTTTAATTTCACGACCTACGATGTTCGACGAAGTCAGGGTTCATTAAACTCACGAACCACGCATTGCGATGTGCTAGTACATGCGCGTGATGACCCCGCAAACACTGGATATCATCCTTTCTGGTATGCACGTGTCATTGGTATATTCCATGTCAATGTCAAGTGTACATCGAACGCTGAGAACGAATGGGCAACAATACCATTTATTTGGGTACGTTGGTTTGGACGGTCTGACACACAGTGACAGCCCATCCACCCTCGTCGTTACGATCGAATTGGTTTTGTCACAGAGTCTGACGACACAGAACCGTTTGGGTTTTTGGATCCCGCAAATGTGGTGCGTGCGTGTCATCTCATACCTGCGTTCGCCGATGGTCGTACGAACGATCTACTTGGGCCTTCGGTGGCTCGCCCAGAGGGAGAAAATGATAACTGGACACATTACTACGTCAACCGGTGCGTAACGCCTTGCAGCATCTCATTTCATGGCAATATCAGAAATTGATACTGCCCCAGGTTTGTTGATCGTGACATGGCCATGCGCTTCTCCGGGGGAGGAGGTGTCGGGCATTCCATTCATTATAGCCTCCATGCATCAGCCGACGACCCCATGGAGGGTGTGGAAGGGCAGGACAGCGATCTCCATGGGCAGGACCAGGAGTCCGCTCACGACCATGAAGATGCCAGCGTTGGGTTGGAAGAATTGGAGACTGGGGATAGTGATGGGGATGAGGACACCGATGGAACAGAAACAACCGAGGAAGATGATGAACAGGAAGATGATGACGACGTCGCATTCAGTGATAATGGGTACGGATCCGCATGAGTGAATAATCTTAGTATGTACACGTTCTGCCCTCCTCCTGCTCCGTTCATCGTAACCTTGCGCAAGATGGCACTACCACGCCATCTTCGTCCCAGTCTGTCAGATCTCTGGCCATAGGGGCACACCCTGGCTCTCTCCTGACAGTCACATACAAGCACGGTATCAATCTGCTTGGAGCCTTGCGGCACCATGTCAGGAGCGGCCAAGCTGCTGGAGATCTGGCGTAACACGGCAAGAGATTTCACAGCTCCGACCAAGCAAACGAAAGTCTGCTAGATAGATTATAAGATACTAACACCTCGGCGCAGGGCTCGCCAGACACTAGCACACATGTACAAGATGGCAATGAGCTACCACGCTGGCATAGTACATGTATTCTACTATAAGGCTATATCATCGGTCGCCAAGTTCACGAGGTCTGACCAGGGCTGTAAGGCTGTGCAATTGAAAACCAAATTTTTTGGGTTTTGCTGATGGGGCCGGACCCGCTTATACAAATACGGTCAAACTTGGCTGGCGCAGCACTGTGGCATTCCTCGGCCAGTATTCAAGGAGTAACGATGAACGAACGGAAGTGTGGGTGCCTGCAAAAATGCAATTCATAAAGGTTTGTGGGAGATCGGTGTGCGAGTGAGGAACGGGACTGGTCACTGCGCGACGTTATGCGGAGGTTTGTGCGTTCTACGAGAGAATATTAACGCACTGCTGACAAGCATTACGAAAACGAAAGCTATAATAAAGGTACGCAGGCCTACCTTTATAGAGAGGTATATTGGATCGCATACCTTGCCTAGAAGCCATGTCTACAGGGGAAAAGTGTGGAAATTCTCGAGAGCCGTCTCCCGAGGCCTGAATTGATAGTGTTACCGCAAGAATGTGAATAAAAAATGATAACGCTATCTTGTGAAAGCAAAGCTATATCACCGATCCTCCGACAACCGCCAACCTTCCTGCCCGTTTTTCCTTCTTGGGCCTCTCAACTACATGGGGTGCCTTGGTACACCGGGAAGGGGCGGAGCAGCTTGAACCTGTGATGGGTACTGTAGGTCGGTATTGACTCAGAGCTAATTTCTGACACTGTGTAAGCATCTGATGGCTTAGGAAAACTACTATTTGGAGCAGTGATCACTGGCACGGTTTGAGACTAACGATGTGCGGTCAACAGCGGCAGAGGTGTAGAGGGAGTTATACAGGGCTATTGTCATGGGCGGAGGGCTGTATTGCGCAGTAGCTAAACGAAAGAACTTAGGTGAATGGGTGATTCACTATAGACATATATTATATCTACCCGGACGAAAGAATTAAACATGTAAGTACATGAGGTGGGTGCGTCAGCAAGGCACAGCGCGTCTATGTACTCGGTTCCGGTTCCGGGTTGATAAGATTACATAAGCTATGTAACTTTGTCCGAAACCTAGCTCGGGACCCATTGCGTTAACTTCCAGCTTAGTACATCGTATGCATCAAAAGGTAGCGTTATTCAGAGAGCCTACATTGTTGTGACTGTAATTTATGGATGTCATTATAGTTGAGGGATATAAATGTAGCACTACATTGTTCTACAGAGCGGGATCCCGAACTACGGAGACTACGCAGTCTACTAGCAGCGCAATATAAAACGGCGTGAATTACAAGCCCGTTCGGAAGCCCCACTCACATACATCTGAGTGCTACCTTTAGGACTCGCACGATTGTGTGGAAAATCAATATGACGGGTCCTTCTCTTCTTAGCTCCCTGCTCAATCTTATCACCACTGCAACACACGAGCTCCAATCCGAGCTTGAAGGAGCGGATCTTCCCGAGCCGTGGATCGACGATGCTACCTTGCACCCATGGGACGAGGTGACACCATCTAGGAAGTACTGGGATGCGAGAAGAACCCTCATCAGTGCTTTAGGGATGATGAATGTGCAAATAATACCTGTTTTCATCACGCGGATTGCTGATAGACTTGAAACTAGGCTGTAGTGCAGAATCCGAGGGAAAAAATCATCTGCGACAGTCAAGGAGTGAGCGCACAGAGTCGTTTATCTCTTGATGATCCCTCACCATCTCCGCAGTATCATCATTCTGCAGCACTCAATTTTATTGCTAACACGCATATCGCCGATATACTGGCCGCACCAGACGTCGATGAACGCGTTGGTTTACCTGTCGCCGAAATCGCGCGCCGAACAGGGTCACATCCAGCTAAGACAGGTGTGGTCCACCGGATCTAAATGCATATGAAAGACTCACTCAGCCTTGTATCAAGAACGTGTCCTGCGTTTCCTTTGTATTTACCACACGTTCCAAGAGACCAGCCCCGCCGTGTTTGCCAACAACAGAGTCTCCGTATGTCTTAAGAAGGGCCATCCGACAGCCGAATTGCCTTTGCTGTGGTGAGGTCGACTCCTATTTTGGTTTTCCCTCTATCTTCTTCCGCATCTTTGCACACCTCCTAGATTATCACTCGTCGATGACGATAGCTATGGATTAAGCTTTGCATATTCTAACTCTTTTCGTCAGAGCGCCATCTCCCACAATGATTTTCTGACGTCCGTGTGCTTTTTCAGGGCCGACGTCGGCTTCCGTAGTGCCACAGCATTTTCAGCGACCCTCCGCGATCCGCGCACCGCATATTCGATGCGGATCGAAGACGCACCATTCGGAGAGGTATTCAGTGATTCTACGCCAGCCACTGCATCGCATTTCATACAAGCATCTATACCATCAGGACTAGGCTCTGCTTCCATCTCAGAACCCAAATCGGCAACGGTGTCTACAACCCCCCCACGCGCTACCATCTTCGAGTTCCTCGCACGTCCTGACAGCGAAGTATACCGTTCGGCGTTTGCGCAAACCATGGTTACCCTCGATGTTATGAATGGCGCATTAGGTTACCACGATCTGGCCTGGGGCAGATGGGACACGGAGGGCGCTGTCTTTGTGGAGGCGGGAGCGTCAACCGGACATCTTGCGAACGCGGTTTTGCCTGTGGTAAAGAATGCAAAGTTCGTGAACCAAGATAGACCGGAGGTTTGTCTACAAGGGAAGAAGGTAAGTTGGGATGCCATATGATTATTTTGTTCCTTGCCGCTCCCTGATTATAAAGACACATCGACATCGAAATATTTTATATTCTCTGACTTGATTTTAGTACCTACACTGACTAAATATAGTAGTTTTTTGTAGAGAACAATCCAGAAGCCCTGAAATCTGGACGTGTTACTTTCGAACCAAATGACTTCTTCACGGGGCAGCCTGTCAAAGGGTGGGTCGCTGTCATTTAATTTCTCATCTTCAACCCATACCCCCACGTCCTACGTTCACACTTATATTTGAGATCGTGGCTTATGCTGCTTCATTCCCTTCATAGAGCCTCCATATATATCCTTTCGAATATTCTCCATGATTGGCCCGATAAGGAGGCGTTAATAATTCTCAATCATGTGAGCGAAAATGAGCATTTATTTGCGTACCCACATATATCTATCTCTCATGTCGATTTAGATTGCAGCTGCAATGATTCCCAGTTCGCGACTTCTCGTTATAGAAATAGTAATGGTTCCCTCACTGTCCCAGTCACGTTCATTACCGCCTGCTTCGAAGGTGTGTTTTGTGCTCGCATGTTATCGTTGTTTGTGACTCATTTACACTTGTATTCTTACATGATCATATCAGGATAGAAATATCGGTGATGCGCCGTGGCCGTTACCGAAAGATTATGGTTTTGTGAACCGTTATCCACACCACCAGAGCATGGAGATTATGAATTTATTCAATGGACTGGATAGGTCAGTTTCCGTGTCGTTGTCTTCCCTTCTCCCACGTTACTTTTCGTCCCCATCCTCATTTGACTTCTATCCAATCTCCCTTTCTCGACATGGCTCACATGCTTTATGCACCAGGACCTTGGGCGAATATGTATCGTTGTTCGAGCTGTCAGGATTGGAACTCGTGGAAGTACACCGAATCCGGAAATTGGTGTCTGTTATGGAAGTTAAAAAAGGAAAGCCTAGAGGTCGGAGCAGCAGGAATTGATCTATTAGATTAACTATTGGATAATTTGTCTGACACATGACACGATGTATTGATACCTTCGGATCCCGAGGCCACATCATTTTGAACTGAAAAAAAAATGCTGCAAAGCTACGTAGATTCTGATCTGTTACGCTATGGGGTCTTAAACAGCCACAGTCGTCACTTCACTAACGACTGGACCCAAACCCGGCTTCAGACTGCCACACACTACTCATTAGTGGTAAAGGGGCTTTTTTATGGCTTACATAGAGTGAACTTTTGGTTTTGTGCACAAATTTTCAGATACAATATTACATAGATAATTTTTTTGAAAGAAGAAGAGATAACATGCGCGGCAGTCGCGGCAGCGCGGTACACTGTGTGGATGCCCCATCTCATCGAAGGCCAAGGCCACGCTGGCAAGTAGTCCCATGAACGCACCCGGGACCCCTATATACATATCCTGAGACCTATCTCACCGTCTCTTATTGACGACGCAGCCTTACTTCCAAACAAGACTTAAGCGGCTCCGGGATGTACTATATGGTCACTGTGGGAAAAATCCCCACCGGAACCTGGTGGTTGACCCATCGGATATCCTGGTTTCGTGGCAATGCCACGAATTTCCCTCCCACGGAAATATCCACGAATTATTTCGGTGGACAAAAACTCATTGGTATCCCCATATTACTTGTGGTTGTTCCTAAGGCATGACACAAGTGAATCCGCGGATTATCTGCAGGTATACCCGTGGGTATTTCAGTTCCCCGAAGCTTTACCCGTATCCGGGGCAGTATCCAGGCCTCGGATATCCGAATCCACAGGTACGGATCGCAGGTACCTGCAGGTATACCTGTCAAAAATTTGAATAAAATACAACTTAGGCTGATTACTTGTACATGTGATGGCTGTAAGTCTCTTCATAGCTTGTCATGTGATTAGAGAACTTGTGTCATCAAGATAGCTGACTTAATGTACTGTGATTCACTGTTCATCCCTTCTCGAATTAACTCAATAACGAACAGGTATGTCACATTTGCATTCACTTTTAGATGAACACTACCTCGAGAGTTGACTGTTGGATGTTAGACTGAGTTGAATCTAATGGGAAGTTATCAAGTGCAATGGGTTATCTCATTTCATCCATTTGCATTCATGCTGAACTCTTATGGTCGCGAAAAAGATTCGTAGAGGCTGAAGTGGGAAGTAGATATGTGGAAATCGATTATGATACATTAAAGGTCATAGTCGCCATCCCGGATAGACTCTTGGAGCACACCCTTGGGACATTGACATTGATGTAGAAAGTGGAAACAATCCTCCCAACGTGGTCTGCAAAATCTGGCCCAGGAAGCCATAAGTCTGCTCATGAGCAGAATATGACAGCACATAAATCTCACCTCTTTCAGTGTATTGTTGCCTTCCGCAGGTTCAACCTGAAGCTTGGGTTGTGCATCGAGCAGTTCCACAGCTGCTTTCCGGAAGTGTGATTAGGGATGTTCAATGAGGTAAATGTAAGCAGCAAAGCATACATTCAAAGTGAATGACAATCCCATGATGGGTGCAAAGAAGTCCTCTGGCATTGCACCCTGTTCCGCCTCTCCAGAACCGATTAACATGGTCATACATCTTTCCGTCCTTCACCAGTTGAAGCTCCGTCTTGACCCATTCAAGCCCAGGCATGCTTGACCATATGGATGCTAGAGCGGTCTGCACTGAGACTGTATGATTCGGTCAATATCTACATCTGAGGGAAGAATTGTGGACACTCACCACATGCAGCAGCTTGTATATGTGGCAGATTGTCAATAAATATCACCATATGAGGGGTATAATATACCATAGCTGTGTGGAGAATGTGTCAGTAGTGCACATTAGAGCAAGAGCGCACACACACCATCGAGAAGGGTTAGCGGTTAGCGGTTGATGAGCAACAAGACCAGATGAAACAGCTCAGGCACATCACAGTCTGTGCTGTCATCTGAGTCATTGTCCCCATTGACACACTGTGTCCCTGCTCCTGATCGCAAGATGGCTCACTGAGCCTTGCTGTCGCATGCCGCCATAAAAAATGTGGTATGTACTTACTATGGCTGTCTTGACTTAAGCCGTTACCTGCTCGATCCGACTCCAACAGGTTGGTTTTTGCCTGGGTGAAGGCTCTAATCCAACCTTTTCATACCTTGGTCGCAGGCATATGTGTCTCCCACTCAGTGGGAGACATGTACACTTGCGACCAAGGTCAGAAAGCTATACTGTCGGACTCCAAATGTTGGTCACGTGAGCCTTGGATATCCACCGAAATACCCATGCTTCCTGCAGGCCAGACCCATATCTGGGCCTTATCTGTGGGAAATGGATATCCTAATCCATGGATGGGATACCCATGGGTAATCTACACTCGTGTCATGCCTTAGTTGTTCCACAAGCACAGATGATGGAACATCCATGCAAGTACTCAGTGGTGGTTCCATATATGTGTTGGGGTTGTTCCACAGGTACAGACCATGGCTCTTCTGTGGATATGATCAGTGGTGGCTCCACTGAACTACGTTGGAAAACCCTGGTATTGGAGGTGAGTATTTTCCACTTTTTCTTGGCATTTTTTCCAGTACTTACCTATGGGTTTCCCATGAGATGTTGGAATAAATCCTGGGGCCAAATCATTGAGTAAATCAACATTGTTTTCTTGGCCATGTGTACATGCAGATAAAATGAATTTCTAGCCCTTGATCTCTGCAACTAACTTCAGGTCTTCAATAAGCACACTGTGGCAAAAATCCCCACCGGAACCTGGTGGCTGACCCACCAGATATCCCAGGTTCATGGCAATCCTACCAATGTCCCTCCCACCAAAATATCCACGAACTATTTCAGTGGGTCAGAACTTGTCCGTATCCACAAGTTAATTGTGGTTTTTCCTCAGGTACAGGCGGTGGCTTACCCATGCAAGTGATTGGTGGTAGCTCCACATGGCCTGTTGGTGGTCATTCTACAGGTCTGAACGGTGGCCTATCCACGCAAATAATCCATGGCTACTTCACGTATTTTGGGCAATCATTCCACAAGTACAAACAGTGAGCTATCCACACAAATAATCCAAGGCGGCTCCACTGAACTACACTGGAACAATCACATCTTGGAGGTGAGTACTTTCCACTGTTGCTACACATTTTTTCCAGTGCTTACTAATGGTTGTCCCATCGGAATTTGGTATAAAGGTCAACAGCTTTTTATTGAGTAAATCAATACCATTTTTAGCTCAGACTGGACCTATGATTGTCTTAATACCTCCTGTGTATATACACACAGATAAAGACCATAAATCCCTAGTCCTCCATCTCTGCAACTAACTCTGGGTCCTCAATGAATGCTGGGCATACAAGGTTTTCACTTCGGTCAAGAATTCCCCATCTCAACAGTGCATCTTTATGTACGTAACAGGAAGAGTAGCATCAAGGCCTCTCCTGTCTCACATGTGTGCACTACTGCAAGTAGACATCACATCGGCTGGCTCTCAAGGAGGCCGTCAGCAGGAAGATTACATGCCAGGATCATATGTAATTGTGCATAGAAACAGCGAGTTTCTAAAACAGATTTTTCCTTGAGTTTATTTGCATGAATATCAACCTGTAGATTATACTTGATTTGTATATTAGAATTGTTCCCAATTTGGGCTAGGATATGCACCCGAACATAGGGCTGGTCTTGCCTTGCATGGTTAGACCCTGTCATGCTGGTGCAAATACAGTCACCTGTCTCTTATCCTCACTTTACTCTCCATTTTCTCAGGCAGTGATTCAATAAACTGCACTGGCTTGAGGTATTGAGTGGTGAGGTGAGTGGCAATTTGCTGCCTAATCGTCATGTTAGGACTCAGGAGCGAAGTGACAGACTTGTGGGAATCAGATTCTCTTAGGTTTGAACCACATGGACAAGAAAGAAAACACTTGGCCTCCATAACATATGGAATACCCACTCCGATGATAAGGTTCATGGAGTTTCGGCACAAGGCACAGTATTGTTTTGTCAGGAGAACAATGACAGTGGACAACCCAAGCAAAGAAGGAAGCGAGGGTGAAGATGGAAGTGAGCATGCATAATCTAGTAATGGTGAGGAAAAGGGATTGGTGGGAACAGAGTTGGAAGGAAGTGAATGTGAAGAACACTGTGAATCATTCCTGACTGGAGGTGCAAGGGGTGGGTTTGCCAACAATGTGTAGTTCCATCCACATTGGATGGGGCCATCTGAAGAGCCGAGAATCTAGACTTACCATGAACACTGTAAACAACATCATATAAAAAGTTACAGTGTAGTCGCATGGATAATTGGTGTGTACTTATTGATAACAAGGCCAGGATACACATTTTATTTGCCCAGACACCCTTGGAGATTTGTCCCAAGTGATGATCTGGATATTTGTAAAACCATCCTGGAGCAGAGTATAAGCTGTAAGAAGGCCTGTGGCCCCAGTAGAAATTCTTGAGCAAACCAATCTGTGAATCCAGTTTGGAAGAATATAAAGGTATGAGGGCTGGTGCTTAAGGGGAAGGGTGGCGGAGCATTTGTACTTGTCAATCAACATCAATGGAACAAGTAAATGAAAACATGATGGAACCCACTGATCAGGACCTGAGTGGTTCTTTGTATTTGACTTGCCCTTGTGTTTGAAGTCATTTTGGTATGGAAAGACTTTCGAGACCAAGCTCTGCTTTGACACTGAGTTCTCAACAACCAAGGCATTCTTTGCCAGACCAGAATATCCCAAACCCTCAGTGGAAGACGGTCAATCAACTGCAAGTAACAATGAAGCAGAGAAGCAATACAATACTGACCATTTCACAACAGGTGCCAACAAGCTTTTTCTCCAGATCACCAAGCTGGCTGTATCACACAACATCATGTTTAATGTATCACTCCAACTCTTGGATATTGGTTGTTTACCCTGGAAAAGGATGTGAAGAATGACTGCATAGTGATAGTTCAAAAAAAATCAATTCTAAGAGGGTGGGTTATGGCAGAAGATGTGAGCAAACCTCAGAAGTCATGGTAATAGAGTACATGTTGCAAAGGAATTGAATGGTTCGTCCAATGTTTGATAGATACTCTGAAGTGATGCTTGTTAAAATGTTTAATGCAGTCGTCGAGCTCCCTTCATGTTGCGTGCGTGAGGAACTATGTAACCCATAGAACAACAGTTATAACATTTACCTTGAAAAACACCATACTGCAGTGCCTTGCTCGCCATATAGTTTAAGCACTTGTGCACCGCCTCCTGCTCAACCTCTTCTTGTATCCTCCACCCTTTCTGCTCAATGATTGAATCATCCACTTCACAGTCACTCGCCAGCTCAGGGGGAGGTATAGCAGGATTGGCGACATAAAATTTCAAATCTCAAGTCATTTCAAACTCCGACAACTGAGCAGCACATGTGCTCTCCCCTTGACCACCACCACCTCACCATGGCACATGTGTTTTGACATGTTGCAAGTGCTCATGACAGCAAGTCTCATGAGAAAGAAGCGTCTAGCAACTCAAAACTTCACCCACACACCCAAAAAAACCACGTGAGTTCCTTTTGCCTAATATCAAAGTGATCAGACTGACATTGTTCCCTGTTTCACATGTTTATTTCAAGCTCTTGTGCCCTCCAAGAGTTGTCTCAAATCTTCCACAAGCCTGCTTGGCACATGTAAGGTATGTGGAGCACACATATAGCCCCATTCACCTAACTCACAAGGCCTAACTTTCCCAGAAATCACCCATAGCTCCTCCCAACATGTCCAAGCTTTGAAAAAAATTGTTGTAATTTCGTATTTAACTTCTGTGAGTCCTTGTGTGAATCATCGTGCACAAATGGAGTTCATGGCACTCAACTCCAGCCTGCAACATACGCAAGTCCTCGATATAGTACCTCCCATGAGTCCTCATCTACATTTTTGTATCCACATGTAGCTAACATTTCCACTTATGGCAACCTGCAATGTACAGAATATCTCCTGTGAGTTGGAGTGACATATTGTGTCCCTATAGAACTAAAATTCCACCTCAGGAAACCCTGCCGTGTGCAAACATCAAGGCCATAGCACCCCTGTGAGTCCTCATCTAAAATATTATGTCCATGTAGAGCTAACATCACATGTGAGCATAGCCTGCAAAATTCTCTCATACCCGACTTGTATAGTTATTTGGGATGGCTGATGGCAGTAAGGTCCTTGATTGCACCCAGGCTCAGGGTATATAGCTTACTGTTCTCATTCTTGTATTAGTTTGTATTCAATCTAGTGCAGTTTATATTATATGTTAAATTGAAATGAAGTATGAATAATTTTGTGAGATTGCCTATTATCATTTAGGTGGTTCACTCTTTTTTAGTGGAACCGCCACACATAATACATGGCCAGGCCATACCGAATGAGTGGTTTTGCTACCTACAGAATCATGAAAAATCCCAGCAAAATCTGTGGAATCTTATGCCCTGGAACCCACCTGTTCTTGCTGGCAGCCCCCTGGTCAGACACATAGGAACCTCCTGAAAACTTTTCATGGGTTTGCACTTCCACAAAAATCCTAAGCTAAATACCCTTGGATAGCCCACGTGTATTACATGGTTTGTCAAATAAATCCACTAACCCCATGTGGGCTAGTCACGATTTTTTGTATGTGGTTCGTCCACAAGTATTAGCTGGTATACCCCTATTTATTGGTGGATTCACTACAAATATTTACATCCGACTATCCTATAAACACCTGTGGGCATTTTTCCTGCAGTCTGGTAATGGGCACAGGAGGAGCAGGCGGGGATGTGGATGTCACAGGAGCTAACCTTTGCAGACATCGTTTCGTTCTCTGCTTCAAGTTCTCTCCCTCACTTACCCCTTTGCAATTGTTATTGTACCTTAATCAATCCTGGTTAAATCAACATCTGTTTTACTGGCCCTCCATGCTGTTTGCCAGGATGGAAACATGATGACAAACTTGTATGATCCTATCCACGCTTGTCACAATACCCCGGGTTCAAGTTTACAATGTGGCATACAGCTATACCTTTCAAAATGGGTGTCTATGTGCTTCCTGATCAGGTTGAAAAGTAATGACCATGTGTTCACCATGAATGTTGGCCAATGCTCTAAGAAAGAGGATGGTTGGCGGAAGATTTTAATCAGTGTAGCTATCAATGAGAAATATTTCCCTTGGTAGCAAATTTGGAATCGAATCTTTTCGTTCATGTGTGTCACAATGGATCTGGGGCTACTTTGTGGATGTTTGTGCGGTTTGTGTGATAAGGCGCTCTCTGCTACTTGAAGTTGCCCTGATCAACTTCGCTTCGGAATAGTAGAGCGTGTCTTGTTCTTCCAAAGGCCCATCCATCAACCTCGCACTGATCCGTTTTCCATCTCTGTCTCCATATTATGCGCCTGCCGTATTGATATTCCAGTGCAGACAGGCCCTCACCTAGAACGGGCTAGTGTGTGTCTCGTTTGCTGACTGTCGTCTTTTTCATAGGTTTGACATGGCTCGTCTGGCTCAGGGCTGGGTGTTTGATTCGAACATACGTTGGCAGCTCCGTCGTTTACTACTCTTAAACTCTCCCTTAAAACCAGGCAAAGAAGTTCATAATTGCGAATGAGAGAAGCATGGCTTGGATGCGTCTCTTGGCACGGGAATTCAGTGAGAGCTTATGCAAAAAATATTAGCCTTCGAAGTTCAGTTGATAACACATTTCTAGTTTGTAGAAGGCACTCCAGGGTCATACCGTCTCATATCCCCACAAGTTTCGCATCCGCGCATTCCAAGCCCTGACCCACTGCCACAGCGCCAAGGCAACCAACCGTCCACCTCTTTCCCACCTCATCCTGCTCTAGTCACACCTCCTTGCTGTACCCGATACAGCCGTCGCCGTCCACACCTTCGTCTGATGCGGCCCTATCTTCACACCCTGCATCGTTCTGACAGATTTTCCCCAGGCGCCTTTGCTATCCGTTTACGAGAGGTCAGTGAGGGCTCAAGGGGCGGATTGTGCGACTGGCCCTGTACAAGGATGAAGTATACGAAACGATGCTCAAAAGACGAAAAAGAAACGGAATGTACTTCGTCTGTGAATGCTTCGCTCATGAGAACATCTAGTCTGTGTGTCAGGGCTCGTTAAGCAGGGCGATGACGAATTCGCTGTAGACGAAGAGGATCAGTGGCACAATGCAGTCAAAAGAATACAAATTCGCCAACGATTCCCGCCACAATGACAAACCCCCATCAGCAGCCACAGCGCGCTTCCAGATGCGGTTGGCAAGTGCGCCGGCAGAGTCTTGGTTTACGGCGATGATGGCGTCGTTTGCGATAATGGAAGGATCTCGTTCGTCTAAGGAGTGCCATGTGGGCGGGGATTGAACAGATGCCCAAAGAAGTTGTAATACTTACTTACCATATTTGTTACATCATTTCCTAGAATAAGCGGACTCTTCAGCACGGTCTACATCGAGAAATGGGTCACTACCGCACCACGTCGCATGAGACGTTCATCTACACCAGCACCACCAACACGTACCATATTCATCGAAGTTCATTCCCTCATTCCCAATCTCGAGCATGTCAAAGTCATTCCACCGCCCTGGACCCGCCTTTTGCCCTACGGGTGCCGCGAAGTCAATGATGCGCGTCATGGCACAGTCTATTTAACGTTAACGATTATAAGTTCCCGTGGATTGGAATAAGCGAAATAATAGGAGACCCACGGAAACCAGGGAGTTTACAATCTATGACCGAGGTTCAGGGACAGCTATCGTTGAAGCGGTTGAATCAGCTTGCCTCCACCGCACACAACGCTCACAGACACACGTCCGTAATATCCCCGGACATCCGCCAGCTATTAGCTATCATATATCGCAAATAAAACCACATTTAATTCACAAGCACGGTCACCCTGGCACCCACACACTCACTCGCAAAGCTTCGTGGCCCATCTTCGCCCCAATTACACATCGAATACAGGATCAGCCGCCGTGTCGTGTTGAGGGCTTGGGAGTCGGGACATGTTATTGTAGTGCTCGACGTGGGAGGTTCCGCGCCAGCCCGCGTTATAGCAGTTGTGTACTCTGCACGGGACGTAAGCGGAGATACGGAGAGATGGAAAAAGTACGTACTGAGATAGTCGACTCCCCAGGATGCATATGTCTTTGCGTCTATCTCCTCAAAGTCGAGGGAGCCGAAGCGGCCGCTGCAGGTAAACTTGTAGAAGAGGTCATGCGCCCGAATAAAAGTGGTAGCGCGAATGAACTGTGGCTTACCCTCACGCATCGCTATATATCCCAAACTGAGGTATACATAGATGAGGGAGGTTATGGAGATATAGGATGCACCTGCGCACCTTGAGACCTATCGCGTGAATTTTATCCGCGAGATCCTCGACATCGTTGGGGAACATGATCGGATCCGCGACGGGAGCACTCGTCGCTGGATCCCGCGCAAGGGCCTGTTAGCCTACAGCCCATCTCAGCACATGCACACATTTCCAACTCCAACCCCAACTTACACCCGTCCATGATGATATCTATACCCTCAGACTTCAGTCAACACGGATCGTCGACATAAACACGCCACGTACACCCACCCATATCCAAACTTCTGCAAACCAACGACTGTGTCGCTCCCAAGATACGATGTTCCTCGATAGAGTGGAGAGCTGGCTCAAACTCATGTGGACCAACCAGGTCCATATCGCTTCGGCCAGCCGGGTTGGCCTGAAGGAGACCTATTTTCCTCGCATCTAGCATTACATAAAGTTCATCGGAGTCCACGTCGGAGCCAAACGTATCACTAGCTACATACGCCATAAACACGCAGGACTGCTGGGTAGGAAATCTTATTGAAGTATGTGGTACTTCCTACATACATCGTGTATATACTCAGATATTTGGAGTTCAGACTATCAATATGCATCAGTTCTTCTCCGTGTGTGCAACCTCCCTTATGTACGGGCGCTCCAGGAGTCCAGGCGTTGTTTCACTCCCCATTCACGTCCATGTCCGCAACGTCGTCCAACCCTCAAGCAATATTCGACTATAGTGCGTAAGTAAGAGATAACGATTATTTTTGGAGCCGGACTGACTGTGGCCCATAAGACAGGGACTTTAGTGTTCTTTTGGACCTGTATTTCTCGGTTATAAGTAAGTTTGCGTCGTCCTCTTTGGTAAAACATCATGTTAAGACCGTGCTATCTTTTTACATCTATTATATCCTTCTCAATATGCCTTGCGAGATAGAGCTGATATGGGCGAAGCCTAAAACCACAACTTTCCTGTACATCACTGCGCGCTACGCCCATCTGCCCCGCCTTTTAACTCAAGCGATACTGGTCCAAAACGACGCGAAAACGGTACGTGCATTTCCGCCATAATAACGATTGACAATAATGTACGGCAGTCATCTATTTCATACTAACCATGAGTTACGGCTCATCATCTTGGTAATAGATGATCCGCAGCACTTTATACCGCAGATGTCTTGCAAGAACGAGCTGTTTATGTGTTTCCGTAGTTTTTGGTTCCGTGGAAGCAAACTCACCGAGTCATAGCGGTGTTTGCCGTGTAGGTATGGGCCATTTACAGCCACGATCGCCGCATCCTTTTCGTGCCTGGGCTGTTGAGTTTGGCCGTAGTTATCTGCGAGGTTGTGGGTACAATTCTGATCTCAGACATCACTTCAATCCCGTCTCATCGTCATCCCTAGCTTGAAATGGTGGCCGCGACTTGTCATACCGATAGACCTGAAGAGGTTATGTCAGTAGTATTCTCTTAGTTCATACGCTATTGATTGACCTGATATGCAGATATGAGTTGCGGGATAGGGTGAATGACTGATGGCCGACTCATTGCAGGGGAAAAGACTAGCATTTTACTAGATACAGTTTTGGCTGAAATTGCAATGCTGCAATCACTGTATAAAATAAGGCTAATGGTAGACTGGCGAGACATCATTCGGTCTTTCGGAACGAGAACGCAATTCTTATACGTCGATCTCATCGTTTCCCAGGAATGTAAGCATTTCTCATTTCTTTTTAGTCTCACTCTCGACGACTAATGAGAGCCAACAGCCCTTCGTAGGTTGTGGGTCATTTCTCGCCACCGAAACCGCGCTGACAGTCATAGGGCCGCCTGTGTCCTGACCATTTTACAAGCGTTATTCATGTGGATCGGTCTCCTCACACCTTACATACCCATTTATTTCAACTATGCAAACATCATGACGCTATTCATGTATGCATAAATTTGCTCCACATTGACATCTGGACGTTACAGGGAGAGCTTTCCTTCCCTCTATTCTACTCCATTCGTGAAACCGTGGGTCATCCACAACCTATTTTATTACTTTGACTCTCAGATTTTGAATAAGAATCCATGGAGTTGCACGACCTCCAGGAAGACTCTAATCTGCCGACTGGGACTTCATTCCTCTTCACCACTGTAATTAAGTTTAATCCGGATACCCTGTGAAAGCGGTTGAGAACTCGCGAGTATGTCCGAGAGCAGGGCCACTCCCCACATTTCATTCCGTCAGTCAGCGTGTAGATTATACCATGCGTAACATTCGCTCACACACCCGGAACATTGACCAGGGGAAGGCTCGTGCCGAAGAGGTGGATTGTACATAATGGTAAGAGTACTAGTACGTTGAATATCGAACCACGCAAAAACGATGTAGCACGTGCAGCTTTGGAACTTTCTTTTGTATTACAGGAATATATTGTAACTATCCTTGTCAACTACATGTTTTCATTTTACGGCCAAGGGCAAGAGGCAAGAGGTGAGGAGGGAGTGGCTGATTAGGGTTACAGCACCGGTAGACTACTTCGTCCTGATCATGCATGAGGGCTTTCAGCAGGTTTTGATTGACTGCATTGCGTGTTTGAATCGCTACCAAGGAATTGGTTTTATATCTGCTTTGAGCGTAGACGAGCATTGCTCATCAGGAGGACTATTCACCACGTCGGGGACCTAGCAACAAATCTCACTCAACTTAACATTGGGCACTGCTTCGGGCAAGAAAAGGGCGCTATGAGAAAAGGAGAAGCATCCATCAGAAATATTTTCTAGTCTAGGTTCTCCACAGTTTGACCAGTGGTCAAGCCGTCAACGTGTCGACGAACAATTCACGTGAGGTCGTGGTCGAATAATTTGCGAAGTGTGTTCCTACAGGCGATGATCTGAATGACAAACATGAGAAGTGGATGAAACACCGCAAGAGATGCACCACTTACCGACGTATGGCCGTCATTCTCGTCATCGATGGCACCTTCCTCGATACCTCTTCAACGTTCGGCACCGTCTCCCTCTCGGTTGTGACTGCACGCTTATGGCCTTGAGTCGGGGGCGAAAGATGGACCTGGGAATTACCACGGCCCTCCTCTAAAGTACGGTGAGGAGAAGAAGTTGACGCGTCCTCCGGCGGAAGATGGATCTGGAATGTATGGAGGCCGTCCTCTACAGTATGAGCAGGGGGGGGGGTTAATGTGTCCTCTTTGGACTGTTTGTTCGCCTCCCTCGCTCCATCTGCGATCGGGTGCGGCTCTTCGCTTCCTCCGCCGCCGCCTCCTGTTCGTCCCGACTCGTTCCCTGTGGAGATGTTACTGATATCTCCAGGGGAGTTTTCTTCGGGCGATTCGCCGTTATCTTCGGTCGAGTTATTGGCCCCGTCTTGCGACTTGTTGTCGTTGATTTCACATGACGGTCGGGCCCCCCTCGCGGCACATGTCGTTGGGGCTACATAAACACTGTCAACAATCGCACCCACACATAGACAGGTACTTACAGTTGCTGCCTGGACGTCGCGTGTACTAATACGGGAGTGGAATACTGGTGCGGATAAGGTCACTTGGATCACAGCTGAAATTGACAAAAACAATAGCGAGAGAATGCATGTTGAAAAACAGAAGTAAATAAGGGTGGGAAAGGTAACGGAATTAGGGTGGATTAACCAAAGGAATAGGCTTAAGGATGTTAATGGGAATGGAAAGAGTATAGACTAGCTTCGCAGGAAAAACCTCAGAATAAAGGCATAGTGCGAAGGAAATAGGTAGACTTAATGCCCAGCACTACAGAAAAAGTAGAGTAAGTGGGTTGAAGACACCGTAGGTAGTGTTGATCCGGGGTTTTTGTGGGCTCCGGAATGGCTCACGGCTTCTTGCATCGCTTAGCTAAACCACTAGCACTGTGTAAAGTTCCCCAAGAGAGAACATCCGCCGTCACGAAGCGCTGGGTATTATCCCCGTACAAGCTCCAGGGCAAACTCTACCCTCACACAATCACAAGATCATTCCAATTCCCAATCATTATCATTATATACCAATTACAAGCCGCACGCACCACACACACAGAGCGACCAAACACGTAATCACACAAACACCACCGCAATCCTGATTCCCAATCATAACATGCGACGAAATACTAAACTACGAGCGATAGGAGTGTATAGGTAGGAGACGGATGCTCATGCTGGAGGCCCCCATCATAGCGGACTATTGGTTGTAGTTGACGTAAGTGATGAAGTCCATGTCGCCGGCTGTGGCGTCGGAGAGGGACTTGAATAATGTAGACGGGGAATGAACAGAGAGAAAGATACGCACGTGCGACAATTTTCGTCTTGTAGTAGAATTTGTATCCGAAGTATAGGCTGCGCGCGACGAAACGTCAGCATCCGGATTGCAGAAGGGAATGGATAGGGCGACTTGAAACGCGCAGAGGGATGGAGGGGGCTACAAAGCGCAGAACACGCACATAATAAATACAGGGATTGGGAGGTAGTTTGTGATGAACGCCGAGTGGTCCCAGTTCCCTTTTAGGAACACGGACCAGTCTGCGAAGAGGATGATGATGATTGTCCAGCTGTGGGTGATCCAGTCAGTTCAAGATATATATACACGGTACTAGTCGCGGGGGAGGCGGTGGGGAGAGAAGGTACGTACAAGAGGGAGTACCACGCCAAATAGGGCTGCAGCCGACTCGAATACGGCAACGAGCTGACACTAATGCCCTGCGCCTAAAGACACCGTGACCTAACTCAGCACACGCATCCAACGCAGACGAAGCAAGAGAAACATGAACAGGATCATGATGACCGCGCGCACCTTCAATCCACTCCTGAACCGGATCAACGTAATGCAAATCCCCATCCAGTTCATCATCCCCGTCACGGAGCTCATGTTTGAGAACCAGCCAAAGACTTTGGAGGAGCCCTCAGAGACGCCCATGTAGGCGAGGAGGCCGAGCTGTGAGGGGACGGGTGGAGGTTAGCGTGGTGAAAGGGGTTGGCTACGGTGAAGGAACGAGAAAACGGAACGTACAGCTGTAGAAACGGATACAGAAACCCACGGCGTCCCAAAGCGATTCGTCTAAGCAGCAAACATGACTCAGCAAAGAAATGAAAAAAAAAGGTGTGCCGTGCAGCACGGCGCGCGGACGTACCCGCGCGAAGATCCTGGGTGCCTGACCAGTCTTGGCGAGACCGTAGAGTGCACGTGAGGAAGTGTACATGTCGGAGGAACCGGCGGACCATGCGGAGGCTGTGGGGAGGGCGTCAGCGTCAGGGACAGGGCGAATAGGATGATGGTGGGGTTGTGGGGTGGGAATGATGGTGGGGACCCAATTGGAGATGGGGGGAGAACCAATGAAAAATAGTGAAGGGCGCCAATAGGAAAAGGGCAGAACCGAAACACAAAGCCAAAAAACAGTGACAACAGCGAAACAAAGACAAAAGAAACGAGAAAATGTAAAACAGAATGCGAAAGCGGAGGAAATTCAAGACAAAGCAAAACGGCAAGAAAAACGACGCACTCAACAAGCACGCGTTGATGATACTGGGGAGGGCCTTGATTCCCGCTGTGCGGATTGCAATGACCCACGCGGACGATGCGGCAGTGCCGGTGCCTGTAACAAGGCCGGGGTCGTTTGAGGGGCAGATCATGCCTAGGATCTGGGGTGTATGATGGGTGCGCGGTGATGTGGGGTGCGGAGTGTGCGTGAGAGACGTAGGGTGCAGGGTGCGACGCGGGTGAGCGGTGCAGTGTGCAGGGTGAGCGTACGGTGAGAAAACAAGGCCATCATTCAGCAAAACCCCGTCACGGTAGAGCCCACAAAGCACCACTCACGAACACGCCAAGAACGTAGAACACCAATATGCGCACGTACACGCCCTTGATCGCGCGCGGGATATTTTTGGTCGGGTTTTGGATCTCGGCGGCGGTCATGCCGAGAATTTCGGTGCCGAGCTGTGGACACGACCACGCATACGGAGACAAACACGCAAAAAACAGACGGTCAACCATCAGTGATCACTCATAACCCGAGGGGAGGGCGCGAGCCGCGCACTTACGAAAGCGTACGCGGCCTGGATGAGGACGGACCAAAAGCCGAGAAAGCGGCCCTTGGCGCCTTCGATGTGTTGGAATTGGACGAATGCGCCGGGGTGATGCTGTAGGGTGCGCGGGGGGGATGGAGTTTGTAGTATGGAGTCGCGTGGAATAGGGTAGGATAGAATCGTGCAGGATCATAGAGAAAAAGAGAAAGAAAAAAAATACAACAAATCAACATCATTACCCAAAACAACAGCAGTACGCAGGCTACGCACCCAATACCGGAATCCGAGCCGATCATGTTTGGGCGCGCCGCCGAGGTCGATTACGAGCCCGAGGATGATGAGGCCGACGATTGTGAGGACTTTTATTGATGCTGGGGAAGGCGAAAGGGGAGCAAAAGGGTGGTTAGTAAGGTTGTGTTGTGTGTTTTGGGATAAGGGGGGGAGGGATGGGAACGTGGGCTGCGTGGATGGATGGATGGGGCCTTGCGTTCATCACTTGGAGCGCAAGACAGCATGCGGGAATTGAGGCGTACGAGGGGAACATGTCACCAATCCCTAAGCCATCCAGGGGGCACGCGCATTCGTACCCCGCCAGAGTACCTGCACAGTGTACAAACCCACACGCCGCACATTCCATACAGGCCAAGAAGAAACGCATCCTCAAAGAAAAAGAACAAGCAAAACACTTACCGAACCAGAACTCGCACTCGCCAAAAGCGCGGGTGCCGAGGAAGTTGATGACGATGACGACGAACAGGCAGACAGTTATCCATGCTGCGTCCTGGTGTGGATGGTTACATCAGTTGTGATTGGGAAGAATTGAGTGTGAGGATGCGGATGTAGGGGGACGGGGGGGACGGTACTTACGTTGATTGTGTCATTCCAGTCTGTAGTCATAATTGAACTCGAATTTAGTCGGTGGAAGGAGGGTGTGCGGAGGTACGTACAATTGATGAGGACAGCCGCAGCCGAGAGTTCAGCTAGAGAACGACAACGACAACAGGCGTCAGCCACAAATCCACCTAATGCCCAGCATCCCAGCCCGTCCAAATCCCACGTTATACTCCGAACGCTCGACGTGGAATGGGCGCGCGCATGCTAGACGACTAGATGGCAAGGCCACTCACCGGGGAGGGTGACGACCCACGAGTACCAGTAATTCCAGCCCATGGCGAATGCGAGGGCGGGGTCGACGAAGCGGCCGGAGAGGGTGATCTGTCCGCCTGCGACGGGGCTGTGCGCGCGTCATGGCATGTCACGGCCGCAAAAGCGAACATGGCGTCAGTGTCAGTATTTAGTATTTACAGTTGGGATCACGATCAGGGTTAGAGTTGGACGTTGACGTGCAGTTACAATGGGAGAAGAGAAGCACGGCGGAAGGCGCTCGTAAGCGGGGCAGAGAAGAGAAGGCTCTGGGGATCGACGTACAGGAACGTGAGGAGTTCGCCGAGGGAGATCATCACTGCGGGGTGCGGGGTTAGTGGGAGACGTAGGGCGGTGTGTGGCTGGAGTGCTTACTGGCGATGCAGACGGAGGAGACGACGAGGTAGCCGAGGAGGAGGCCGCCTGGCCCGCCGTTTGCGAGGGAGGACGCCGTACCCAGGAAGAGACCTGTCCCAATGACACCACCTGCCGCGCACAAAGCAAAGGTGTCGTCAGCGCGGTGCGAGGGATGCACCGTAGCGCACGTGAGCGACGCAGAACGGGGGCGCACCGATGGAAATCATCTGGGCATGGCGGTTCTTGAGCTTGCGCTGGAGCTGCTCGCCCGCCTGGTCGGGCACAGTGATCATGCCATCGCCCCGCTTCACATTCTCCGCGTAGACGTCATCAGAGCCTGAGTGCTTCTCGAGGTCGGACGGGTCGTACTTTGAGTTGGTGTAGGCCATCGTCGTCGTCGTCGCGGGATAGGGGGAGCGAGCAGAGGGGCGGAGGCGAGGCACGAGTCTGGGCTATATAGCTGAGAAGCAGCGGCTGTGGGAGCTCGGATACCGGGAGTGGGATGTAGCCAGGGATTGGATACCTACCTATTACAGGGATTCTCGGATCGGTGGTAATCTGCGATGCAGCCAGAGCTGTATGGGGCTGTCTATCGCGGACCTTGCTTGGCGGTAGCGTCGCGGGCTCTATTCACGCCTCTCCTCATCTGCACCACCGCCCTCTGTGCATCGCACCGCCTTCGCCACCAGCACACCTCCCCAGCACACCACACTGCACACTACACGCTCTACGCCCCAGTCGATGCCGTCCGCTCGCCGCTCCAGCGCAAATGGATGCACGCCACATGATACGCTGATAGACGACCGCCGCCAGCCTAGCAAAGAAGCAGCGCTCCCAGGCCCAGGCACAGCCATCGCGCTCCATCTCGCTCCATCTCGCAATCTTCGTTCCACTAGTGCCCCACAGTGCCTCACTCTCCTGCGGCACCCCGACCAATCCGTGCCAGGCGCGTATCCCTGCTTCTTATCTCGCCCTGCCTCGCCTTATCACATGCTCGGGTCTCCACTGTGATTTTCACTCCTCCGCTGTCTCGTGTGTTCACCGAGTGGAAGCTGTGTGAGATGAACGTAGATGCAAGGTTGATCACAGCTGCATTTGCTGCCGTCGCTACCAACTCCGCACAGTCGCGGAGTCTACGTATACGCAGACGACGATAACAGCATAGGCGGGCACTCGCAGTCTCGCACCCAAGTCCTCGCCGTCATCAGTTCCTGGACTACCACCGCGAATCACATTATTGCAACGATCGCACCAGTCTCTGAAAAGACGCGATGCGAGTCAAGCCCAATCCTCATCGATTCGTCAACGCGTTCACTCCACCGTCCCCCACAAGTAGCCCAGTCTACATCTGCCCCCAAGGTACCGGATCATCCGTCCACCCCTAACACGAAAGAAAGACTCGCCCACCCCGCACCCGACACTTCCACAACACTCTCCTCAAGTGGGCACGCAAACACCCTGAGGCTGCACGCGTCGTCTTAGACTCTAAGTTATCGCCACCCCGGCCAAAAGTAAGCACCTCAAAACCAAATGAAATAAAATAAAATAAAATAAAGAAAGAAAGAAAGAAAAAACATGAACGCCATCAGTAAATTACTAATCACACCATAACCAATCACACACCACCAGCTTCCATGCTCCGTGATCTCCGAAATGCGCGCGACGTCGCGCAAGGACCAACCGCACATACCAAATCTCAGGCATAAGTACCTAGCCTCGGGGAGGGTCTGACGGGTAAGCGGCTCCTTCTGAGCCTCAAAGCCCGGCTTGCCAGGGCTTGCCGCCCTGCTCCAAATAACCTTGCAGACCACACCTGCATCAGTGACAATCGATGAACGCCCCACGCCGTAGGTTGCAGAGTTTGATGATTCTTCGAGTTGAAAGCTCAGCGCTCAGCACTAGGACTCAGTATCAGTACTCAACAGCCAGACCAAAAAGCCCAAACCCAAACCCAAGCACAAGCACAAGCACACAGCTGCGCCTACCGTGTACCTGCCTACCATGTTACCTTGCACATCCATCTCAGTGTCCAATGTCCAGTGTTCATGGTGGAATGTTGCAGCTACACTCCAACACCACAACAGTCCTGTCCGAACTCTGCAAAGATCCTAAGCAAAGTCAAGTCAACCCACCACACATAAAGTGCAAGACACACCTTTCTCCTTACACTGACCCACCCTCGGTGCAATACATGCAAAGACTACATCCAACCACTAACTGCTGGCTATTATGTGTAGAGAGTGAGGGTCTCACTCTCCTCACCCTTTAGGGTATTTATCTGGGGACAAACCCCTTTCTCCACCGAATTACTTAGTGATTACGTAAGGGCGCATCGTTAAGCGCCTGCGTGCCTCACGAGGCGCGCTGACGCACCCAAGGCCTCTTTGCCACCCTCACCTGTCTCTCACGTCCTCAAGGCCTCACACCTCCCCACTGTAATGCCGCCGCCCCACTCCTTTGCCATCCATCACCCACACACCCCACACCGCCTCTCGCCACCCAGCTCCACCCTGTCCCGCCGCTTGTTGCCCCCATGCCACCCCTGTCGCACATCCCCACTGTCCCCGCCACCCAAACACCTCCAGCCACCTCTTGCCACCCTGCCCCGCCTCCTGTGACCCACACGTCACCCCGCTCATCCCCCGACACCGTCCCTGCCACCCACACACCCCACGCCACCTTGCTCCACCCTGTTCCGCCCTGTCTCGCCTCTTGCCACCCTCAGGTGACCCCTTTCACACATCCGTGCTGTCCGCAGCACCCACACACCCGCCACCGCCTTTCGCCACCCTCTGCCACCTCCCGTCACCCACACGCGACCCCATTTGCCCTCCTGCACCGTGCCCGTCACCCACATGCCCACCGCCACCTCACGCCACCCCGCTGCCACCTGTCCCACCTCCTGTAGCCCACACGCCACCCATACACCCGCCGCCACCTCTCGCCATCCATCCACCCCAACCTTGTCACCCACGCATGCGCCACCCCTTTCGCACGACTCTCCTGTGGCCCACACACACCCCATCATCTCTGGCCACCCCTGCCATTCCACTGCCTCTCGTCAGCCAGATGCCACCCCCAACCCTGTTCTACCCATTTCACCCCATGCATACACCCACTTGGGCCATTCAGGCTCGCTTTGCCAGCACGACTATAGGAATGTCTGTCAGTGGGCTGGGGTGAAAGCTGTGGCATGGGTGCGCTTACCGACACCCAGGAGGATGATCTGGCTGAGATGCATCATCACCCAGGATAGCAACGGTCTTGCGGGACCCGTCGTAGATGGTGCAAATGGACGAGATGCACGACAGGAGCTGTGGGTGTGGTGCACAAGGACATTTACTTGCGCGGGTGTGAACACCATGTGTCACGCGAAACAGTTGTCACAGGGGCGCTAACACCAATTTTCGTTATTCCAAAATAGGAGGATTGTTGCCGTTTGATGCCTTTTAAGGATCGGGATGCGGAATGAGGATGTGGGTTAGCGGTTAAGGTTAGGGGTTGAAAGACTAGTCCTACAAGAGGATCACAATAGCTCAGTGAGACACATGAGTACCACAAGAGTAGCTCAGAGATGGCATCACATCACACATGGGAAACTCATCACAGTGGTGTAGAAATGCAAGATCTAATCTAAGATAGAGATTGAAGCCTAGTGCACTCACCTTTGCAGCACAGACCCAACAATTCAAGAAATATCCAGTCAAGGAAGTAGTGGAATAGACCACAGGTTCAAGACAATGGAAGGAATATGCAATGCCGCAACACGCCCACGCTGCCTCCTGGCTGCCACACGCCACCCCTCCATCTTCTTTGTGGCACATCACCCCCCCGCCGCGCTGTATGTGTCGTTATCACCGCATGCCACTGATTGTCACTCGGCTTGCCACCGCATGTCAGCTTCTGGTGACACCGTCTCCGACAGCGACTTGGATTCCGCTCCACTTCCGTTTTTGAAGCGCTGTAAGAGCCTATGCTTTTTGCCGTCGCCGCCATCCTACAATGACCCTTTCACACTGCACTGGTGCACCACGCAGCCCACTACCTCCCACTGTCTTTCTGCATGCATCCTCTGGTGCCCTTGGTCCGCATGTTGTCATGCTGTACGCCATGCGCATCACACGCCTTAGCACCACCCTTTTACGGTTCACATCGGCGACTCATCTTCTGCCGTGTCTTTCTCAGCAGCAGCCGTGCCCTTGGGTTCCCTCGTTAGGGTGTTACCCACACGTCACCTCCATCGGACCGGTTCAGAATTTGGGTGTTAGGTGTTCGGTGTTACCTCTCTCCAGGGATTCGCGCCCTTTCCTCTCCCCCTTGTGTATTCAAGGTTAACGGTTTGGGAGGTTAACAGTTAGGGATTGAGATGTATGATTTCATCCCGCTCCGGTGTGTAGCCATTTAATCCAAATGATCATGAAAACTTGGGTGAACTGTCAGGAGGGATGGTAATGTCCTTCCTATGCTCAATGCTATGACTTGCTATTTCCGATTGGATTTATTTAGCAAGCAAGCAAACATTTAGCTTGGGTAGGATTGCCAGTCCTGCTCAAACCGAATGGATTTTTGTCCTTGTATCCAATAAGACAAGATATGTCTCAGTTTATTCTGTTATTGACTTGCTCATAAACTGAGATATCATTGTAGTGAGGGGCAACAGAGCGGTCCGAAGGCTCCATTTGTCTGATAGTAAGTACGACTTGCAATAGCAATAAAGCAAGATTTTTGGGGGCACAGTGTGATAAAGTACATTTACGCAAGCTGGTCAAGCCTGTTTAGATGCAAGTACCGCTTAGCAGCAATGACTGTTGGAAATGCTATCTAAAGCATGTCACGACGGAGGGCCAATTCTTTTCTCTAAAGATAATCTCTACTATGCCTAGCGCACCAAAGCTTTCGCCGACGCATTTTCGGGGGATTCAAGACCGATATCTAGAATTGGACTTTTAAACTGCCTCGCACAGTTTAAATAGACATCTTTACTAAGTACACAGTGCAGGCTTTACTTGATCTGAGGCAAGATTGCAAGCGCAGAACACCTGTGACAACTGCATAGAGATGCAGGAGATGTAGAGAGAAAGTTGGTCAACTCTTTATAAGGAGTTTTCCCTAAGTAGAGCCATGTTCTTTGTGGATTGCAGTTTTTTCAGAATGCCTGTTGGAGGGGCTGCCATAGAGCCTGCCGACGGAGTGGCACATCCTTTTCTCAAGCTCTGGTCCCTAGCACACTTCCGCACATTATGGGGATTCAAAACCGATATATAGGGCATCCTTTAGCTGCCTCAAACAGACTTAGGTGCATTTCTCTAGTAAGTGCACTCTGAGACATATACTGTGTTCCGAAGCATGGTCTGCTTTGAATGGACTTTCTCACTCAGAGAAACAGAGTCCACATAGTGTGTTCATCTGAACGCTGATGCACAATTCCACCACCGTATTATGGATTATTGGAGAGCACTTGTGTGTGATATATGTATCAGACAGGATTGTGTGTGTGCTCTTCATCCATGGTCTTTATTGCAAGAATGGGATTTATCAGACATATAATGAGCTTGTCAGAAGTTCATATAGCCAGTCACATTGGTGACGCAGAAGCATAGGAAAACATGATAGTATAAATACTAAAGCGCTGATGGCAATTCTGAAATATTCAGACAGGACCTTGCCATGTGACGCAGAATCAAATAATCCCAATGCTTGGACATGCTGGTCCTTTGTTTTAGGATCAGCAGCATGTGTTTGGAAGGACAAAGGTATAAGTGTAAGGGCGCTGTCATTCCTTGTCAAATCATAGTCAGATATATTCATTTATGAACATGTCACAGCTTTTCAGCAAAAATGACAAGATCTGATATAGTAGTTTTTCCAGGCTACTATGTAAAAGACTGTCCTAGAAAGTCTAGAACGACTCAACACATCACTGGTGAACCTGGAACGGGGCAATTCAATGGAATGCCAGACCAGTCAGGGTGTTACCATCAGGAGAGGTGAAGCAGCTTGTCTTTATAGGCTATGAAGTGACAGACAAGGTATTAAAACCTAGTGTAGTGTCCCCACTCTCTGAGACTAGAGGTTTCTTTCTGGAGTTCATTTACGATGAGAAATATCCCAGTGTGTTGGTTACAGCTCAACAGTAGAATAGTCATATTATTTAAACAAGTGAACAGCCCACTCACATGATCAGTGAGTTAAATGCTTCAAACCGTAGGAGAGCAAGGTTCAAATAGAGCAAGGGCAGTTATGTGACTGAGGAGCCAGCAAAACCGCCTGGAGGACTATATTGCACCCCAACCTTCGTCATGCCACGCATGCGCCAGCGCTTTCGGCATGTCTTTCCTTTGGCCCACATGTACCCCATCATGTCTGGCCACCCCTGGTATTTCCAGTGCTTTTTTTCAGGCAGATGCCACCCCCAAGTGTCTGACTTGTGCCCATTGTCACCTCAATGCATACAGCCACATTGATGGCCATTCAGAGCTCGCTTTGCCAGGCACGGCTAGCTAGGAAATGTCTGTCAGTGGGCTGGGGTGAAAGCTGTGGACATGGGTTCGCTTACTCGATTCCCAGGAGGCTGATCTGGCTGAGATGCATCATCAGCCAGGATAGCAACGGGTCTTGCGGGACCCCGTAGATGGTGCGAATGGACGAGAGATGCACGCCATGAGCTGTGGGTGTGGTGCAGAAGGACATTTGCTTGCGCGGGGTGTGAACACCATGTGTCACGGGAACCAGTTGTCACAGGGGCGCTAACACCAATTTTGGTTATTCCAAAATAGGAGGAATGGTTGTCGTTTGATGCCTTTAAGGATCGGGATGTGGAATGCGGATGTGGGTTAGCGGTTAAGGTTAGGGGGGTTGAAAGACTAGTCCTACAAGAGGATCACAATAGCTCAGTGAGACACATGAGTACCACAAGAGTAGCTCAGAGGTGGCATCACATCACACATGGGAAACTCATCACAGTGGGTGTAGAAAATGCAAGATCTAATCTAAGATAGAGATTGAAGCCTAGTGCACTCACCTTTGCAGCACAGACCCAACAATTCAAGAAATATCCAGTCAAGGAAGTAGTGGAATAGACCACAGGTTCAAGACAATGGAAGGAATATGCAAGCAAGAGGTGAATAAGTGACTGACAACAACCAATTAGAAAAGAAATGCAAATAGAAACCAAAGTGATGTCTCATACCCCAGATGTGAGCAAGTCAGATATGAATATACTGACATAGTGCTGACAAAGATTGCTAGCTGAGCCTGCTGTCATAAGCCATGCACAGCAATCAATGAGACAATGCTCACTGAGAGTGTGGTGATAGCAGTGACAGAGTGGTGGCACAGTGGCACAGTGTAGCAAGGAAAGCCAGAGACAGTTGTTAGACTGTGAGGCAGGAGTGGGGGATGATGATTTGGCTGTCCAGATGCCCAGTTATATAGATAATTGCACTTCTCCAAGGAGAAAGTACGAATGGAGCAATTCTCCAAGGAGATTGATCAAGTGGAGTGATTTCGCCAAGGAATATGATCAAATGAATCATTTACCATGGAGATTGATCAAGTGGAGCATTTCTCCAAGGAGAAGCAACAAATGGGGTAATTATTTCATTGATGTGACTGAGTTGCTATTTCAGGCTCTGATTCAATATTTAACAGGAGTTTAAACTTTGGAGCTGCTATTTAATTTCCCTAGTCAGTCAGTGCTGAGTCTGACTGGCAACTGCACCACAAAAAGTGGTTTTTAAGCAAACTAGCCTAACAAAGCCCTGAAGTGCAATTGGGGCACATCCATAGAGGTTATCTAAGATGTTTGCCATGCTTTATACCCCCATGTACTCTCAGGAATTTACCGCAGAGATAAATTATCCAGTGATTACCATGTGTTTTTGTACAAGGGTATAACTTGTGATTTGGCAAGGGATTGTAATGTCAATGCTATCAGAGAATAGTCATTATCTAGTGTGTTACTCCGAAGCAAAGGGGGGTTATGCTTAGGGCCGCCCCCCTGGCGCCTATGCCGCAACACGCCCACACCGCCTCCTGGCTGCCACACGCCACCCCCTCCACCTCCTCTTTGTGGCACATCACCCCCGCCGCCCCCTGGCTGTCGCACGCTGCCCCCATAGCCTCCTTACCACCGCACGCCACCTCCTGACTGCCACACGCGGCGCCGCCACCTCCTGACTGCTGCATGCCGCGCCACCGCCTCCTTACCGCCACATGCCGCCTCCGCCACCTCGTCGCCGCCGTCCAATGTCCCTGTCACACCCTACTGCTGTGCACCATCCCCGCAGCCCACACCCACCACCCACTGCCTTTCGGCACCCAGCCCCGCCCTTCCTCCGCATCTTGTCAGCCCTACGCCACCCACATCACACCCTTGCACCACCCTTGCACCGTCCACACCGCCCACACACCTGCTGCCGCCTCTTGCCACCCAGCCCTGCCCTGCTCCCCCCGCTTGTCACCCACACGCCACCTCCATCGCACCCCTGCACAAACTGCGCAACCCACACCGGCCACCTCTCGCCACCCATTCCCGCCCTTTCCTCGCCACCTGTCACCCACACGCCACCCCGTTCCCACCCCAGTGCTGTCCTGCCACCCACACAATCCCCGCTGCCTTCCGTCCTGCCCCCCGCTGCTCATTACGCACACGCTGTCAGTTTACTTTCGGAAACGAATCCAAAAGACAGTGGGTAGTGGTGTCGTCGTTGCATGGCTACTTACACTGGTGTTCGGCTCAGTGCGCTTTGCTATCAGCAGCAACAAAGGTAGAACAAAGACGAAGATGAGGACGTAGCAGTGACGAAGATGATGACGTAATACACTGATGTAAGCATAGACAGATACAACAGCAAATGTCCCGTGATTGACAAAGCTGGCCTTGATGTAGACGTAGTAGTAGTAGTAGACTTAGAAGACTTAGACTTGAGACTTAGACGAGTGAATCCAACTGAAAGAGGTGAATTGGGGTACACTAAGGTGAAACAGGCCTTATATACATGAGCAGAACAACAAACGATGCGAGTATGCCATACAACGATGTCGTCGACAGCAGACAGGAGAAATGACTAACGGCAAGAGGCAGAAAACCAAAACAGGAAGATGGTTTGTAAGGAAATGGAAAAATGAGTCAGGTGGTCGAAGAAATGACTAGAAATGTGGCAGCGAATTGGAAATAGAAGCCAGAAATAGAATAGAAGTGAGTCATAGACAATAGACCATGTGGAACAATTGGAAATAGAAGTGCAGCCAAGAAGTGAGTGAGTCAGGTGATGAAAATGAGTCATAGCCATCCAATAGGATTCCAGTTGCTTGTCAAATTTCTCCGAAGATAAGTAAGTGAGTCATGTGACTTGATGACGACTCAGAAACATGTGAACCAATCATGACACTTGGATACAAATTTCCTCCAGAGAGGGAACGAAGACGAGCCCTTCTTGACGAAGTCCTTAGGCACATAACTGTAGCAAATCTCTGTTCCTGGTCCGTGCTCTTTGATGTACCAGTTATTCCTGAGGATGATACGGTGCCAACCATTCACTGGTTTGAAGTTTGGGTCAAAACCGATGACGTAGAAGGGAGCATGGAAGGTTTGATCGAATACCCATATGCAATCGTGAATGTGATAAGGAGGATATGAGGGGAATATTCGGTATGGGCCTTCAGGAGATTCGACCTATAGGGGATAGTACCGACGATGTGCGACTTGTGGAGGAGGACTGGACAAATGAACATCAAGGGGAGAATGTCAACTAGGAAGTTCAACGCGTGGTCCAACGTGTATGTCTGGCTTGGCGGTCATCTGAAACGAATCATGGGACGTGGTGGCGGCAATGCTGGATGGCATATTGAAAATAGAATTGATGAAAAATAAAATGAGTGTGGAGATGATGTGTCTGGCGGACTGGAGGTAGCACCGCAGATGATGGTCTGGCGAAAGCTGATGATGATAGGCGCGTGGGTAGTGAGCGTCTTTTGTAGTGTAGTAGGCGCTGTCAAGTATCATGCTTGTCAACACCACCCTGCCCCCCATCTCCACCCCTGCAACACCCCTTTTGCCTCACGCATACACCCATGCAGCTCATTCAGACTCCCCTGACCGACCTCGTATGCGCTGAACCAGCCCCCCTGACCATGCGTGTGCGAGTGAGTCAAGGAGTGGGAGCATGAGAGCATGCTGGTGGAAGCGGAGCCTGCAAAGGAGCCACAGGTGGTGAGGGAGCCGTGGACAGAGAGGAGGACCAACGTATTTCTATACGGGATCCTCTACGCCACCATCTCGTTCCCCTTTCTCGCGCCGCTGTGAGCGAAAACGCCCACGCACGCGTAGTCATCTTCATTCGCACCTTTTCCTACGTGTGTACCACTCTCCCCACACCCACACTCGCACTGACTCCCCTCCCCCTGCTCAGACACTCCGTGTTGCGATCAGCTTGACCGTCATGCAAAGCACGCTCTCGAAACACGTCCTTCCTGCTTTCATGATCAAACTCTTCCCTCCACACCAGGACCCTGTCCCGCTATCGAGTTCATCCCCATCATCGGCACGCCGTGCAGCAGGAATGTGCAGCATCAATTGTGGTGATATGGGTGTGATTGCAGGGATCGTGGGCGCGAGGTTGGTGTCGTGTGTGATCGTCGTTAGCTTGTCCACGTACATAGAAAAAGCCATGTTGTCTACTCATCATGTTGGAACCCTTAGTCACGTGATACGCTGTTTTGTCGCAACAGTCTGATGAAAGTTGCATTAAAACCTACCTACAGTTTCGTCAAAGGCATGGAAGGTCGAGAAGTTACAGGATGCATGGAACACGAAGAGTTTTGCTGAGATTCATAGTCTAGGTTAGTTTGTTTTTTTCTGCAGGCCGACACTGACGTTTCTTACAGATATCTTGTGAGCAAAACCATCTACAGTCATTTAATGACCTACTGGATGATTCGGATGTCCCTGTACATGACCAATATCAAGGTTAGATACGTGCGGGACACGTCACATTCTTTTCATACATTTATAGGAACTATTGCATCTTGGAAGACTGAGTATAGGCCCGGCGCCGATCACTACAATCGATAAATATTTTCTTTAACTAGAGAATAAACTGTGTGATGGCCAGTTTTTTGTTTACAGGTGTGCTATATCGGATGACTTTATTACTCTCAATATGCACATCACGTCGCTGTCATCCAGTC
Organism: Ramaria rubella; assembly: GCA_015039355.1. Classification (NCBI taxonomy): domain Eukaryota; kingdom Fungi; phylum Basidiomycota; class Agaricomycetes; order Gomphales; family Gomphaceae; genus Ramaria; species Ramaria rubella. Next base: position 93,571 of record MU134542.1, read on the forward strand.
GTCTGGCACTGGAAAATCCAGGACGCTTCTTGAAGTCACGTGCAAAGTCTTCAGGGGTATTCTAAACTTTGGAACAGACAATATGAACGATATGGTACGTCTTTGGGGATGGCTGCGTTGTGCTGTGTAAGTTAAGCTTGGTACCATTGTAGGTTAGCACCCTGGTCTAGACAAAAGCAGGTCGAGAATATATATACAAGACCAACAGTGCGGAAGTAGTCGAGCAACGGATAATCGCTATATATGGTATGTAGATCTACACACAAGCAGACAGCGATCCAAGCCTCACACTATATGCTGATGGCGCCAGGACGGCGGAGCTCCTATCGACCGTCAAGTCACTGTCATCATCCCTCAATCCCTTCCTGTCTCCCCTATCACTGTTCGCTGCTCGACGTACATTTCATCCTGCTGTTGCTCGCCGTTCTCATACAATTTGCCCTCCGCTTGTGAATGCGCCTCGGCAAGTTCGACAGTTTCCTCCGCTGTTGGTCACACGACTCACCATCTGCCTTTCTACAACTTTTTCCACATCATTTCCTCCCCCGCCGTCTCTGGACGCGCACAGGAACTTTGCCTTCGTTTCCCGCAGCTCCTGGCATTCGATCACGTGACGGTGTTGGGAAGTTAATGGCTCTGGTGTCATATCGCGCACTCACATAACTTAGGTAAGTTTTCTCCTCTTTCTGGATGAAAACAGTTATCGGCTGAATGTCCCAGGTGAACCGTTCTATCTTTTTCACGTATTTGATCGCGTACTCACCTTCATCGGCTTTGTACGTTCGGCTGAATACAGGCGTGATAAGCATTGAATCTAATAGCTGGATTTTGAGGTAAGAAACAAAGCTACAATCACGGATGAGGTTTACTCACATATTCTTTCCTCACATATGTTGCTTGGTAAGTGTCTCGGCCTATCTCTGCGCCCCAAACCTAGAACTTGTCCCAAAACCCGGTGAGTACAATCCTTTCTGTTCTAAACATATCACTCACCTACTTCTTGTGGTGGATTCAGCGCGCAGGATCACGCGGCGCCTCTATGACTTCATCGCTCACGTTTGGACCCGGTCGCTTGGCTGTCGATCCTGCAAACGTTTAAAATAACGTAAGTCCGTATTTTGACGTCTAGAATCACGTACGGACTTATGTTCATGCAAGATATTCGTCCAAGTCCTGGCCACCGCATGGGCGCTCTGCGATCACAGGCATTCTGGCGCTCAAAATCCTGGCCGCGCGTTCTTTAGTTAGGGAAAATCATCGTAAGTTCGGCTTTTCGATGCAAAAATACTAAAAAATATTCAATTTACTTACCGTTTTCTAGATTTTCGTGCCGCCGGCAAGCTAGCCCTATCTTCGACGTTTGCCACTGGCGGGCCTCTGAATCCGTCCTGACGGCCGCGTAACAGCCGTTCACGTTGCCTCTGTCCCTAATTGTCAGTGGAAGCTTTAGAAGAACGCCGTAAGTCTTTTTCTGACCGTACATGTCCGAAACCTCACCTAACGGGCCGATCTTCAAGCTGCCGGCAGAATCTTCGACCGCCTACCTCTATAACGCCGTGAACGGCTCTGAAGTTTACCCAGCAGCCGTCCACACGCCTGCTGCCTCGAATGTTGCTCAAATACGCTGTCAGCCGCATTTTTTGACCAACAAATGGCGTGTTAACTGGCTGTGTTCCGAAGTGTTGGGCCGCCGGCAGGCTAGCCCACGCACTCAGGGTGATATGTGCGGGACTTCTTGCTTCGGGCACGTCGCGACGGCCGCTACGTGTACGATGCCTGTGCGGAAATTGGAGTTGGAATACTACAAGACGGCTGTAAGTTATTTTCCCATAGGTATTTTGTCAAAGTACCCACATCTTGTGTTTTTCCAGCCTCTGGCAAGCTCCCCACACTCTGCGTCTTGAAAACCATCCTACGGCTCTGGCGCTCCCCGTCGCGGTTGTACGACTGTTGAGGAGTGGAGAGTGAACGAGGGAACTTTAAATGTCCACGTAAGTTGTCAATTTTTCACTCGAAATCTTGGCGAAACTCACCTGCGACACAGAATCTTACGCCGCCGGCAGGTGACAACACGTACAGAGGATGAATACACGCGTTCAGCTGCTGGGGCCTGTTCATGGCCGCCATGCGGCTATGTTCCCGTTATTGTCACCCACAAACCCCCGCCGTGTCTTGCCACCCAGCCCCGCCCTTCGCCCTCCTCTTGTCACTCATACGGCATCCTGTTGCGATTTCATGATGATTACACAAGAACTTTGCTGCTCGCCCACACCGACATCCGGCACTGCGTCTCGTGTGCCGAATCGCCGTGATGCCTTGCCATGTACAGTGGAGAGTCGAGACCGGAGACCACTAACTGGCATGAACACGGAGAGAACTTACGAGCGGGGTCAGGCGAACGGCGAGTGCGTGTCTAACTAAGCTTTCCATACCCAGTTGACTCACAGCACCGTCAGCACAGAACAAAGACCATAATGGGAAGGTGCGTCCCAGAATAGCCAAGGGAGACATGGAATCCCGTTTAGGGTGGATACAAAGAAACAAAGAACGGCGCAGAGAACGTGTGAGTAGGGCACAGTTTTGTTTTTGTTTTTTAATTTCCTAGGTTAACATCTGTTGGGGTGTATCTGTACAAGGATTCTACATTGTGTGGGTGTTATCTCCCTTCGTAGGGCACAGTACGGAAATAAGACAGGGAGTTACCGATCCGTGTGTGCAATCGCCGCGTTTCCATTTCTCGGTGGTCTGGATGGTAGATCACACGGATTAGCACGGTGCAAGAGAAGCAATGGGAGCGGAATTACGATGGGAGTGTTTCGATGGCTGGACAGTACGGTGGGTGGCTATTCGTTGAACAGAATTGATTGGCTTAGGCGCCAACACTCTAGAACGTCCATAGCTTTAAGATGTCCGGCTTCGTAAGGGTTTAGTTCGTAGAACGAACGGCATGCTTGGGCATGTAGAGTCGGAAGGGTAGCTGGAGAGCCGGAGTGGGAGCCAGATCTAAATATCGGCTGCAAGACTTGAGCAGGAATGCGGGAGGCTCAAAGGATGGACTTTCACTTAAGGACGATTGAAGATCGGTCCTGACTATCGGATAGTAAGTGGCCAAACGTTCAAGATGAATAAACCGACTTACATTCAAACGTTCGACAGTCCCTCGACGATGACAGAGGTTGAGGTGATCATCGGTGGGAGCAATGAGGATGCACGCAAGCTCCCCATCCAGTCGAGTCCAGCAGGTGGTTGAGTCCGTTGCACATAACAATGCTCCCACCTGTAGTGCGTGAAGCGTGTCCACAAGCCGTAAATACATCTTCCATGGGGCAGATACGCACTAGGCCCCTGTCACCTCCTGGCTGCTGTACGCCGGCCCCGTCGCACCCACACGCCCTCCCCGTCACCTCTCGACACCCACACGTCGTCCCCGCCACCCCCTGACCCCTCCGCCACCTCCGTCACGTCTTGGCACCGGCACACCGCTCCCGTCTCCCGTCATCCTTCCTGCTCCGTCTCTCCAGCCCACATTGACAACAGAGGTCTGCCTGCCAGCATCGACGGTTAGGGTCAGTCGACTGCCATGGGAAAGGAACAAACCACGATTCGAGTTGACGCATTCAGAGTGGATTCCGCGTATTGATTGCTACATGCTTTTATTCCTATGCTCGGATGTTAGTATAACGATTCAGTGGTACCAATTAGCACATGCCGTTCTTTAGTTCTCCTCGGCGAACGCGTCAGACTGTACACCGCGTTTCTTCTCTTCAATTTGCATTAGTCCGTCTATCCTTATTCGCAAATCACGTCAGACTTGTCCGCTGATCATGATATCCAGAACTCACATGCTCTTTATCACATTGTCCCTTAGCACGACTCTCGTGCGTTCATCGTTCTTTATGTCGCTTCTCGTTCCATGCTTATCCTCCCTACCCTTATTAGCTGGTGCTCCGCTACATCTTTCATTCAGGATCGTAGCCGCACATTTGATACTCCAGGACGCCAGTTTAAACGGAAGCACTGCAGAATCCATGTCAACCGCTTGCCCTACCAACCGCCAAAGAGCCATGACTCACCGCGTTCAGCATTTTGACCTGTAACTGCAGGAGCTCACGTCGCGCCGTTTTCACACAGCTCCCTCCTTGCATCTTCGCGCCCTCAGCCTGTGCTCTGGTAATGGGGCCATCTGCAGCCAATTAAAGTCAACAATCCTTTTGAATATCGACAATAACAAGACTTACCTCTTCTGGTGCTGAACTTGTCGTTGCGGTTGGAGGATTGGAGTAGCCAACAATCACGTACCGTCACAGTCCCGTCACTCACCTTGGCTCCCACTCGTCTGCACCTGCGTACGTTCCGTACTGTTACGCCCATAGCTATGCCAAAAAATCTGCATGAATTACCTCCCGAGGTTCGTCACAGCTTCCTCTGACCGTTTTGATTCAAGTCCCTCAAAGCTAGTGCGATCATCGCGTCGTATACTCACGACGCTTCCATCTGTGCCCTTCAAAATACGCATCCGTATATCAGGTACTATTGATGACTCTTTCCCATAATGTTTGGGCGAGATCCAGATGACGATACGGATCACGTGACATCTGTTGTCGGTCACAAACAGTCACATACAATAGCCAGTCGACCTCACAACGCAAAAGATGCCTGCTACTCCGCGGTCGGGAGCGAAGGCCACTCCTAATTCTGCGTCGTGAAGTACTCCGTACAGTTCGAACTCACACAAGTCCCACGACTCTATCTCTCGTAGTCAGCGCTCATTGCAAGACGCGATGAAGGCGGAGTTGTATCATGCCACATTCGAGAGTGACACATTCCTGGACACGCGTTATCCTGCAGACTCGACCGCTGTAGATCATGTCGTCGCTGCTCTCCACGATGCGAAAATCAGCTACGATCACCTTCAATACGCAGATGGCGACGACCACCATCGAATGAAACCTTGGCCCAATACCTCCGCCGAAAAAGACCACTACAAGCCATATGCGTGGTTCATAAACAAGATCCTTTCCCTCTCAAGCGAGAAGATACCGATGAGCTTCCACAAACACCTGTGCTTCTCTGTGTACGATCGCACCGTGCTTGAGGGTGCTGATATGGACTCGCCTCTGAAGCCTGATATAGTCGGCTGTCACCGGAAACTCCGTAACGACGAAAAGGTTTCGTGGAAAGATGTCGAAGTATTCGTTGAGGTCAAGAACCGCTGGCCCGAAATGATATCACAAGCAAGCACCTACGCCCGTTGTTGCTTAGCTTTCCAGCAGAATAGAGATTTCATCACCGCCATTCACATCAACCATGCACGCCAGGAGATGCGTTTAGGAGTTTACGGGAGATTTGGTTTGGTGGCCACCAAGGCCTGTATTCTCTCTACCCAAGATGGATTCGTCGACTTTGTGAAGGCTATAGTCGGAATCTATTCGCTGAGCAACGCACATTCCGCGGGAATCGATGCTAGTCGCACGAACACTCAGTTTCGCCTCCCTCACGGAAAGCTTTACTCCATTAGCAAAGTCCTCTGCGACCGCAGATGTGTTAGGGGACGCGCAACGCGTGTCTATACGGTGGATATAGAAGGCACGTCCCTCTTTCCACTGGAACGTCGGACTTCGGAGCTGATTGCTTTGAAAACAGAGGATCAAATGCAACCGGCCGATTCAAAACCACCGGCCAATCGAAAACCACCGGCAACTCCTGAGTTCGTGCCACTCTTGAAGCATGCGCGACATAACCGCTACCCTATTCGAAGCCTCCAACATCGATGTTCACCCCATCCAACCGACGCACTGACTTCTTCGGTGGGTCGTATGTCCTTGCAAGAGAGTGGATCTGTGGGCGAACAGCCAGTCCCTCCAGACCTTGCACTTCGGTATTCTTCATCTGCGACAGAGGAGCCGGATCCTTTCCTTGGGAGTTCTCAACCTGCAGCGTTCCCAAGAAGTCAAACTTTGCATGGTGAGAATTTTGGCATTGGACCAGTCTCAATACTCATTACTATCCTCAGAATGGGACCGTGACATTGAACCTGCGTGTGAATCAGAAAACGGCTGTTCGCCACCATGCGATGACAATCTGTGGTCTGTTGACGCTGGATACCCGCTGGTTGGCGTATCGGTCCCGTCTCTAGTTGTACTCAAAGATTCCTGGCCAGTAGAATCCCATGCTGACGAGGGTCATATGTTTCGATCCCTCGGAAATGGCTTCGGGCTTCCGAAGGTTCTCTGCTCATATCGCGTCACAAATGCTGATAGGCCACTCGGGAGTACTGCCGAGCTAATTCCCGACGATGCAGTTTATTGGGACGTATACAAGGTCGGAGGAGATGCAGAAGTTAAGCCAGAAAGACGAATACATAAACGGATCCTGCTCGAGACAGAGGGCACGTCGTTACTGGATGCACCGAACCCTCGATGCCTGGTGGAAGGAATAGTACACGCCATGTTGGGTGCGCCACCTTCTCCCTTGTTCCTATTCATTCCTGAACTTGGTGTGTGTCTCTAGGACACTATGTCATGTTCAAGGAAGGGTGGTTGCATCGCGACGTCAGTGTTGGGAATATTATGCTGATGCACGCAGAAAACCGTAATCCCGTCAAGGAGTAAGTGCTCCATTACTTTCCTATCCTGAGTGTTGTTTATGTGTCGAAGTTTTCCCATCACCAAAGAGCTCACGAAATGTATCGGCTTTATTTCGGATGGAGATCAAGCAATTCGCTGGGAAGATAATCAGCGAGACTTGACGGCCAGGCGTTCGGTAAGTGAAAGTACCCGCATGCCTTTGCATTCGACGTTTAGGCCGTCTCTTTAGGGAACCCTTCCTTTCATGTCCTGCGATCTTATCTACGCATGGTCAACCGATACTCAAGGACTACACACTGCAATTGACGACCTGGAGTCGTTCGTCTGGGTGCTTCTATGGACTGTCCTCAGCATTTTGGAGTCCAAGGGTGTACTGAAGGATGCTCACGAACAAGATCTTCTTTTCACCATGCGTTCCCACAAATTATTTGAGCTGCGGAACAGAGAGGGAATATTGGGTCGGTTGCAAAAGCTCGACACTAGACAACAATTTTCAGAAGCGTTTGGCCCGTTTGGCCATCTGCTTATCCAGTGGCTCGAAATCGCCCGGCGTTCGGCTCTCAAAGTTCCGCGATCTCCTGCGCCATTGTTCAAAAAGTATTGCACGGACACGTACGAAGAATACATCGAAGCTGGCCTCCAATACCTGTCGAAGTTACCTGAGAGTTGGGAGTATTTGACGGAGGATGGTTGAACAGCCATTCTCTTCGCGACACTCTTTGTCTTTGTCTTTTTACGGCAATGGATGCCTACTGCGTTTGTAAGCGACCTTGTAACGCGCTTAGAGCTATGGCACCGAAAATTCTTCCTGCGTTATTCCTTTGCCCTATGCGCTCAATTTACCCATTGGGGCGGCTGCAACGAGGCTGATCTATAGGGGTTTTCATACACTTACACATCTTAGGTCTTATTTAAGCATTATTTTTACAAGCATGTTTTTAATATAAATGTCTCATAATCCATATAGTTATATCTATAGGCTTTTTCATTTTTGAACATCTATAGGGGTTTTCATACTCTCACATATATTAGGTCTTATTTAAGTGTTATTTTTACAAGCATGTTTTTAATATAAATGTCTCATAATGCATATAGTTATATCAGCTAATCATACTAAGGGGTCCATTGCCACCATAATCTCCATCCATGTGCCATTGACTTGACATGCCAACGGTGGAGCTCAAGCCCATTCCCCTTATGAGAAAGGTATTCAGTAATGGAACTCCACCCTGTACCCATGTGCCATTGACTGGATGTTATCTTTGATTCCATCAGGGCCTGACAGTCAAAAATCATCTCGTATGAGATGATTATTGAGAGAGATGATAATTGGATGATTAGAAGAGGAGCGTGTATTGAAAAAGAATGGTGCTTTTGGTTTGGGTGCAGAGGTGTCTAACGAAGAGTAAACTGACTGTTTTGGTTTTTGCAGGAGATGATTTTTGGATAATTAGAAGGGGGCAGTGTATCAAAATGGAATGTTGCTTTTGATTTGGGTGGAGAGGTGTGTGATCACAAGGAAATGGCTTGTTTTTGGTGTGAATTTCGGCAGAATCGCAGTGGTCACCATGCGGGAAGGGGCCGGTGACGGACTGATTATGTAAGCTTTGCAATGGTGTGGGGTGAGTCACCGGTGACCAGTCACGCCATATGCTGATGTGTTACTCCGAAGCAAAGGGAGGTTATGCTTAGCGCCGCCCCCCCAGCGCCTGGGCATTGAAAGAATAGTCCTACGAGAGGATCACAATAGCTCAGTGAGACACATGAGTACCACAAGAGTAGCTCAGAGGTGGCATCACATCACACATGGGAAAAGCATCACAGTGATGTAAAAAATGCAAGATCTAGCGTGTTACCTCGAAGCAAAGGGGGGTTATGCTTAGCGCCGCACCCCCGGGGCCTATGCCGCAACATGCCCACACCGCCTCCTGGCTGCCACACGTGGCCCCCTCTGCCCCTTGGGTGACACCCGCCGCCCCTCCGGCTGACACCACGCCGCCCCCTGGCTGACACCCGCGCCCACTTAGGGGTTAGCGGTTGGGGTTGAAAGAATAGTCCTACAAGAGGATCACAATAGCTCAGTGAGACACATGAGTACCACAAGAGTAGCTCAGAGGTGGCATCACATCACACATGGGAAAAGCATCACAGTGGTGTAAAAAATGCAAGATCTAATCTAAAATAGAGATTGAAGCCTAGTGCACTCACCTTTGCAGCACAGACCCAACAATTCAAGAAATATCCAGTCAAGGAAGTAGTGGAATAGACCACAAGTTCAAGACAATGGAAGGAATATGCAAACAAAAGGTGAATAAGTGACTGACAACAACCAATTAGAAAAGAAATGCAAATACAACCAAAGTGATGCCTCATACCCCAGATGAGCAAGCCAGATATGAATATACTGACATAGTGCTCACAAAGATTGCTAGCTGAGCCTGCTGTCATAAGCCATGCACAGCAATCAATGAGACAATGCTCACTGAGAGTGTGGTGATAGCAGTGACAGAGTGGTGGCACAGTGGCACAGTGTAGCAAGGAAAGCCAGAGACAGTTGTTAGACTGTGAGGCAGGAGTGGGGGATGATGATTTGGCTGTCCAGAGGCCCCCTTATATATCAGAATGACTGGTGCAGGGGTCATCTGATTTAGAAGTGGATTTGTGAGCGCTTACTGATGGGTTTATTACACAGCTGACTGAGCGCCTGCCATTTGGTAGGTTGCTGATGAAGCGCATCAAAATTTAGTCAATGACGCTTAGAACAGTTGATGATCATCAGATTTTTGTCAATGATGCTGACATTGCTCAGTGAGTTTAAATTTCAATCTCTGATTGAATATTTAATAGGAGATTAAACATTGAAGCTGCTATTGAATTTCCCTTAGTCAGTGCTGAGTCTGACTTGCAACTGCACCACAAAAAGTGGTTTTTAAGCCAACTAGCCTATCAAGGCCCTGAAGCGCAATTGGGGCACATCCATAGAGTTTATCTAAGATATTTGCCACGCTTTATACCCCCATGTAATCTCAGGAATTTACCGCAGAGATAAATTATCCAGTGATTACCATGTGTTTTTGTACAAGTGTATAACTTGTGATTTGGCAAGGGATTGTAATGTCAATGCTATCAGAGCATAGTCATCATCCAAATGAAGCATATTGTTGTTGTTTTCATCTCGAAAGTCTTTACACCCTATCCGCTCACTACTCAACCCCTCATTCTCCTTACGTTCTCTTACGTTTACGTTACGTCCACTTACGGCACATAACATTTTTTTCTCCTTACATTCTCTCACATTTACGTTACGTCCACTTACGACATAACTTTTTTTTTGATTTTTTTTTTCCAAAGTTCCATTTTCTTCAACCGCTTATTCTCCTTACCCTTACATTCTTCTACATTTACGTTACGTCCACTTATGACCCACTTACGGCACATAACTTTTTCTTCTCCTTACATTCTCTTACATTTATGTTACGTCCACTTACACCCCACTTACGGCACATAACTTTTTTTTTTTTTTTCTTCCAAAGTTCCATTTTCTTCAACTGTTTATTCTCCTTACCCTTACATTCTTCTACATTTACGCTATGTCCACTTACGACCCGCTTACGGCACATAACTTTTTTTTCTTCTTACATTCTCTTCCATTTACGTTACATCCACTTCCACCCCACTTATGGCACATAACTTTTTTTTTTTTTTTTTCCAAAGTTCCATTTTCTTCAACCCCTTATTTTCCTTCCATTCTCTTACATTTACGTTATGTCCACTTACGCCCCACTTATGGCACATAACCTGTTTTTTTTTTTTCCAAAGTTCCATTTTCCTCTTCCCCCCAAAAAAGAAATTTGCTGTGATGGATCAAGTGCACTCTGTTACAGATGAAATGGACCTTTGTTATGGATAATATCAACAAATGTTATAGATAAAATTCACCTTCTTACACACCAAGTTGCCACTGTTAGACCAAGTTTCCACTGTTATAGACTGCATCAACCCTGTTATGGATGTCATTGACCCTGTTATAAATCATGTTGCCACTGTTACAGACTGCATCAACCCTGTTACAGATGTCCTTGAACCTGTTATGAATCATGTTGCCACTGTTACAGACTGCATTGACCTGTTCTGGATCAAGTTGCTGCTGTTACAGATTGTTATAGACTGCATCAACCCTATTACAGATGTCATTGACCCTGTTACAGGAGCATATTGCCACTGTCATGGACTGCATTGGCCTATTACAGACCAAGTTGCCCCTGTTACAGACTGTATTGACCTATTCTGGACCAAGTATGGACCATCAACCACTGTTACGGATGTCATTGACCCTGTTACAGATCATATTGCCACTGTTATGGACTGCATTGGCCTGTTACAGACCAAGTTGCCACTGTTACAGACTATATCAACCCTGTTACAGATGTCATTGACCCTGCTACAGATCATGTTGCCACTGTTATGGACTGCATTGGCCTGTTACGGACCACATTCCCACTGATACAGACCATGTTCCCACTGATACAGATTGCATTGGCCTGTTACGGACTGCATTGACCTGTTCTGGACCAAGTGGCCACTGTTATGAACTGCCTTGACCTGTTCTGGACCACATTGCCACTGTTACAGACTGTATCAACCCTGTTATGGACTAAATTGGCCACTGTTATGGACCATCAACCCTGTTATGGTGTAAGAAGATAGATTCTTACAGTAGCATATATGCTACTAATTAGGGTATTATAAGTCACCAGAGTGGCTTATGGGTTGTATTTATATAAGCCACCCCACTAGGGGCACCTGTAGGTAGTGGACAACTATACAGTTCCACAAGTAATTAGATAAGCAGATAATTCTTACTTGTAACCACACAACTCGCAGACACCAATAAAAATTGGCACAGTCTGTTTAGTGTGAACAATAAGATTCTTACACATTTTTGACTGCCAAAGCTATTGGCAGCACTGCAATACACTAGAGGCAGGGAAAAGTTTTCTGGATGGGAAAACCATGAGGAAAATCTTGAGAAATGGTTGAGTTTGCCAATGATTTTCTGAACAGGAAAGTTAAGGGAAAATCTAATATTTGCCAAGGATTTTCTGGCTCTGGGAAACTGTCAGAAGATCTCTTGGAATTACTTGGGAAAACACATTCAGTAAAAACATGGGAAAATCATGGGTATGACAAAGTTTTTCTGATTAGTCAAATTCTTGGCAGACTGATAGTTTTCCAAAGATTTTCTGAGCCCATAAAATCTTCAGAAATCCCTAGGAATTGCATCATCACAATCAACAGAAAAAGTATGATTTTCCTGGGATTCCCTGATATGGGGAATTCCAAGGAAATCTATAATTTTCTGGGTGGAGAAAATCACCATGAAACTCACATGAGAACACATATGTTTCTCTAGATTTTCTAGACAGGAAAACTGGATGGAAAAATTGTATGTATTTCTGCATTTTTTCCAAGCAGAAAATGGGTCTAAGATTAAAAGAATGTCAGAAGTCAAGTTTTTCTGGGTCAGGAAAATCTTAGGAATGTGTGAATTGGACTGAATCACAATGAATCAGAATGAATCGGACCCTTTGAACATCCTTGTTTCCACAATGTCCACCTATCTTGTCAATCTGGAATTCTTCACCTTGTTCTTTCTATGTCTATTTCCTTTTCCGATTTCCACCACACAGGTTTTCCGATGAAAACCCTTTTACTATATTACTTTTCCATCATTCCAATTCCTATCTACACCTTTGTAGTGTCCTCATCTTGAGGCTCTACTCCTCCTTCTTCCCCAACTCCACTTCTCCACTTTTTTCTGCTTTTTTCTGCTTTTTCCACATTTTCCACTTGTGGATTACCATCCTCCTCCACATTTCCATTCATCACATTTCCACCCCTATTGTTTTTTCCGCTTTTTTTTTACGATTTTTACGATTTTTTTCCGAACACACCATCCAGTTCCATTCTACTTCATCTTCACAGTCCAACTCTACTCCGACACCTCCATCTCCACTCCGATTTCTGACATCTTTTTCAGAAGATCCAGCCATTATACCTTGCACATCAAGGCCCTCCAATATGTGGATCTTCCCCCAATGTCTTTTCTGACATTCCTCCAATTTCCTTTTCCAAAAATCTCCAACATTTCTCCAACAATATTCCTGAGATTCTTTTTTCCACATCCTTGTTCACAACCTTCTCCATTTCCTGTTCAGTCCTTATCCACCAACTTCTACATTTTCTGCCTATCACACACACTCATGGCAGGCCATTCAGGACCCCTCCATTTTTCCAATCCATGTTTGTGCAGGATAGCCTGTGGGCTTGACAATGCACAGTACACATCCAGTTTTCTCCATTCGTCGATTTTCTGACAATTTCTCCGATGCGGTCTTTTCACACTATGATTACCTCTGGCACAGAATCCCTACCCTTTCCACCTTTCCTGCTTTCCACTTGTTTTCCGCCACTTCGCCTCAAGCCTTTCTGTCCCCATGCAATCTGCACAAGCTCATTCACAAGTTTGTCATCCAAGCTAATCATGATTGTGGGAATAGAGTGCAAAGGGAATAACAACTCAAGGAGTTTCTCTGAACCTTTACAACCACCCGATGGCAAAACATCTCAAGACATTAAAGCCTTGAGGGCTCAGCCTTAAAGGGGAGATACTGTTAGAACCCATATCTGTTCTCTGATTTTCTGACAATCTTTGAAACTCTTTCTCTGACAATCTCCAAAACTCCTTCTCCGACAATCTCCAAAACTCCTTCTCTGACAATCTCCAACAAATCTCCTTCTCCAATAATCTCCTTTTCAATAAGCCTTTCTCCAACTTTTTCCGAAATCTCCATTTAAACATCCTTAGTCATCCTTCAGAGATCAATCTCCTGATCTTATATCCATATGTCCTATCTCCAACTTTGTATTTGTTTCTGTATTCACCCGTCTCGGAATTCCACATCTCAGATCATTACCTGTTATGTCTCCGATTCAGCAGCCTCAGTTATTCCTGAAATAGGCTTGTTGTACATCTCTTTCTCTAGTTTGAATATTGATTATTGATTATCATTGGTCATATTGCCTATCATGTATATTGACTTATACGATGAGTCTTGCACATTGATTATATTCCGATCATCTTCATTCTGACATCCTGAAACACTTATCTCCAGTCTAAACTCCGATTTTCTCCGAAAGGCTAATCCTTACCTTTAATCCTCTTCAAACACTATCCCACTCTTTTCCGATTTTCTCCAACATTTTCCGAAAATACTAGTAAAGTCTTGACTAGCTGTCTTGTCATTGATCCTTCCATAGATCTCCGACTATTCTGACATTCTTCAAATTCTGACTTGTCAAGAAATCCGCAATACCAGGGCATGATAATCCAAGAGGGTGCAACCCGTAAGTTGTAGCCAAGCCTGTCCAATCCCAATATTCCAATATTTCCGATGTTTTCCACAACTCCAGTGAAAAGCAATATGGTCTTTAACACACATCCCACGTCCACCCCTCATTCTTGCCCACAGGATGAACACAATAAACTACAACTGTACCCCAGCAATTCTACTCTTACTACTCTCTGTATTCCTAGTTACCTACCTGACATCTTACCCCATGCAGCCTTATTCCCACCCAGCCCGCCACAGCCTCCCTGGCCTAACACTGACCCATGATGTAATGCTGCCCCTTCATCTAGAATCAGGCTTTCATGGGTTAAAACGCCCTTGCAGCTCAATGTGTGGGAGTTCACAGTCGATTGTTACCATTTGGCATAACGGCACACTACATTATCTTATCACCATCGCTAGTGGCTACATCCCCCAGTTACTCCTGATTGCATTTAACACTTATCTCAATTAGGGTTTGTTTTCCATCTACCATGGTTAATACTAGTAAAGACCTTTAATCACGGCAAGCATTCCTCCACCATTCCTCCACCATGCTTGAAGTTGCAAAACATTTTTCGCAATCCCTCACTCAGTGACGCAGAACACACGGCACGGTTGATGAATAAACTGTACCCAACTTGAGCATGAAGGTATGCACAAAGACTCACCAATTGTACGTTCATTATAGGGTAAGAATTATGTAGGTGCATACTATATCCTTGCTAAACAGACCCAACTGCCTTTCGAAAAACTTGAAGAGCACTGCATCCGGGGAGAAGGCAAAATCTGTATTGTAGTCTGCATATGTGCATGTTTATTATTTATGTGAGGCAATGAGTGAACTTTTGCTTCAAACGGAATGACCTTCAATCAATACATCTTTCAAACAGCTGCATAAGTGGCAAGAGTCAGAAATTGAGGCTTGGTTTCCTGACTACCTTCATTGCCAGTGTACATCATTTGCCAGGTGCAGTCCAGAAAGTTGAAGAAACGTACTGTTCATGCACACGCTTCAGACTACTTATAAGCAGCTGGTGGGGTTACCGTGACAGTATGATGTCCAGACCCATACCAACACCCTCACACATGCAATGGAGAAAGGAAAAGGTGATGAACAAGCAACGATTTAAGAAGTTATGAAAGACCAATTTACACTTGCCTTGGAGAGCTTCAGAGTCAAAGCTCGGGCACCATGCTTCTACCAGACCTCAAGCAGCCTTCAGAGCTGTTTGACTGTCATTTGTTACACACAGACTCTTCTACGTTAATGGCTCATTATCCCACTTAAAACATAGTCTGTGGGTGGGCAAATCCACTGTATCACCACAGTGATTTATATGACCATCTATCCAAAACCCCTCCACCCTTGTCACACCGCATTCACACTATATTCCACTGCCTCATCATAACCCATGAATCTTGGCCTAGTGGAAGCTTGTGAGTCGTTATGTTGATAGTGGACTTATAAGCATCATTCGTTGTATTTTCGTCACAGAGCGGTTTGTAAGCATGTGACAGTATATGATGAAGCAAACGTATGTTACCCAGCTTTTGTTAGTATAGAGGAATCTGGGGGTAATGTTGCTAAGTCATGTTCCAAGTAGTCCAGACCGCTGTCGATGAGATCAGGGCACTGGCTGATATGCTGAACAGTAACAATCGACTGATTACTGATGCGCAGCATTTTTACCTCAGAGACTACCCCAATAAATCCTTTGTCAATTCCCTATGCCACATCATAGAATTCGGTGCTAAAATTGGCTTCACGGGCTCCTCAATTGACCAGTCTTGCAAAAACCTAAAGAGCACAGAAGAATTCCCTAGCTTCACCTCCATTGCAGTAGAGAAACTTGCCTCCAACTCTCACGCCTTTGGCCCGTTCCTGTCCCCTCCACTGCCTCACTTCCTCTGCCCCCCCCTCGGCTCTGCAACACACCCCCGCAAACCACTTAAATGAAGGCTCATCCACCATCTCTCATGGCCACACAGCTCTTCCATCAATGATGGGATCCCTGACTCAGAGAGCCACATCTAATATGAATCATTCGAGCAAGCTGTTCAAACGATTGCCACCTACGGGCATGGCACCCTCTTAGCTAAGCTGGATTTGCCAGAAGCTTTCCATCACATTCCCGTTCACCCTCTTTACTGGCCTCTCCTTGGCTACCATTGGCAAGGATCGTTCTACCATGCCGTCGTCCTGATGTTTGGTGTCAAGTCTGCCCCTTACATCTTTAACCTCTTTGCAGAAGGGCTTCACTAGATCATCCAGCCCCACATCCCAGCCCAGCTTAAACACTACCTAGATGACTTCCTCCCCATTGTTAAGCCATCCACACCCTTGCTCCTCGCCAACCAGGCAGTGGACTGGATACAAGCCCTAGGCAACAGCCTCAGCCTTTCATTTCAACATGAGAAGATGCTTCACCCTTCCACATGTACTGAGTATCTAGGCCTAGAAATCGGCACCATAGCCTTGGAAGCCCACCTCCCCAGCAACAAACTTTCCTACCTTCATGAAGTGTTGCACAAATGGGTGCACATACGCCACTGCTCACTTTGCCACCTGCAGCAGCTAGTAGGCTTCCTACAGTTTTGCTCACAAGTAATCCCCCATTCTAGAGCTATCCTGCGCCATCTCATCAACTTCTCCACAATGTTCAAATCCCAGTACACCATCTGCCACATTCCTATGCTGCTGCCAATATTCACTGGTGGCAGGTGTATGCCTCCGCATGGAATGGCATCTGCTTAATTCCCCCTCCCTATGATGTTGTCCATGTCTTTACTGATGCAAGCGGCAAAAAAGGGATCAGTGGGATTTTTAAGGACAAGTGGTTCTCAAGTTGTGTCCCTAGATGTTTCCGTAATTGCGACATTCAATTCAAGGAAATATACACTGTCCTTCAAGCCATCCTTTGTTGGGGACATCTCCGGTATCACAAGCACGTACTGTGTCACATAGACAACCAAGTCAATGTTTGTGCCCTTGAAAATGATTCCAATTGTTCCCCCACGTCATGTCCACCCTCCACCTCATCTTAATGCTAGCAGCACAGCTCACATTTTCCTATTCTTCCTCTTGGCTTTCTTCTTCTGAAAATGCTCTTGCTGACCATGCTTCTCATTTTTTATATTATTCCCTCTTCCAACTCACCCCCTATCTCAAACGTCAGCCCACCTCACCGCACCCGCCAAACAGTGGTATGAAACACACCCTGCTGCATTCTGGCTCTGGCATGGCCTCGCATCCAGCACCCGCTCCTCCTACGGAACTGGCCAGAAATCCTTCTTCGACTTTATCATCGGCAACCCACACCTCCACCCCCCTTCTGGCTCCATCCTGCCCATGACCAAAATCACACTTCTCGAGTGCGTCATGTTCCTCTGCTCTCGCTCGCTCCAACCTAAAACTATCAAAACTTACACCACCCACGTCCGCTCTGCCGACATTGACAATGATCTCCCCTTCGACACCTGCGAGTCCCCTCTGCTCAAACGTATGGTCTGGGGCATCATGCGCTATATGGGAGAAAAGGACCATAAGCCCAAACTCCCCATCACTTTCAACATCCTCCACTGGCTTGTTCCCCTCCACCTGTCACCTACAGAGACAGGGCTTTTAAACTACACAGCAGCCATTTGTTTAGCCATAGCTGCCTTCCTGCGCTGCGGCAAATTTACGACTCGCCCAGGGAAACCTTTTGATCCTGCAGCCCATCTCACCCGCAGCTTGGTATGGTTCGAACCATTGTTCTCCTCCCCATCCCACATCATCTTATCCATCCCCACATCAAAAACTGACCCATCCCGTCGAGGTGTATCGCTCTACATCTCCACTGCCCCAAACACAACCACATGCCCTGTCACCAACCTCAAAAACCTATTTGTTCTTGACCCAAGACCTCCTGAATCTGCCCTATTCATTGGTGGAAACGGAACCCCACTCCTTCGCTCTGACGTACTCAGGCGGCCACACGATGACCTGTCCTTCTTGGGATTCAACGCCTCTCTTTTTGCTAGCCATAGCTTTTGAAGGGGAGGAGCGTCATCTGCGGCAGCAGCTGGCTTCAACGAGTTTGAGCTACAACAATTAGTGTGGTGGCACAGCGATGCATACAACTATATATCGAACACTATATATCGAACATAGTAAAAACCGCCTCTTGTCCCTTTCCGCATGCCTCCATTGGGCCATCCCCAATGCTCAGCTTCCCAAGCCTCCGGCTCTTCACTTTGCTCCTTAGTTGGCTTGAGCACAGCCCGCTTCTGGACCGTGCTAAGAGCCCTGGCATCGCAATCTTACTTGTTTGCTATCCCAGCTTTCATGTTCGAAGAGGCTTTGTCTCAGTGGCACGTCAGCCAAATCACATGACAGAATTCCTATTGCAGTGACATAATTGTGGTTTTTGCTGACATTATTCAGTTTAGTGTTCCTGTAAGTGTCAGTGTGATATCAGCACACTCCAAACTATTCCTATTAACATGTAATATCTCCCTAGAATATATATATACATTTGGTTTTTCCTTCAACTTTCCTTTCAAGTTACACTTCTTGCCGGCTTGCATCCTTTATGATTTGAATTCTTTGTGGCAGCATTCGCCCCGCTAGTTGCTGGCAGCCTCACTTACAAGTTTCTAACCCATTCTCTTCAATTATCTCAACGGGAAGTCTTTAGGCCAAAGGCTGCACCAAAAATAACTGATATAACATCAATATTATCCTCCGACCGTCATGTCACAGTGTGACATTGTTTATTTCAAGTTTATAATGCCAATACATGCCTCAGTTATCATAGCCACCATGCCACAAGGACACCACAGGTAAGTATAGCATGTGCTCAGTGTTCAAATGCGAAATTGATATTGACCAGGTTGCATTCTTGGTAGGCTGATCCCAACCCCTTCTTTCCTTACCTACTAGCATCCAGATGTAAGACTATCACAGGTAAGCATAATTATAGTGTACCGCAATCAAACCAGCACTAACTCCATCCATTTCCTACTAGCCCACATTCACAACCGCAAAACCCAACCGCAAAACCTCGTCCGCATCTCCTCAACACACCATCCTTCCTCACCCTCACCCTCGTGCTCCTCGTGCGCACATGGTTCTGCATCATTGTGTCCTGTTCACAAGTGCAAGCAGACATACTCGATGTGGTGGGGTGTTTGCTCAAAGCGTGGCTGGCAAGTAAGGGGTTTGCACTGGCGCTGAGCTCCAATGCGGGTGGGAGTCTGGGGGTGACAAGGGAGCAGCAGCATGTGCGGAGGAGGGTGATTTCGGAGCTAGGCATAGGGGGAGATGCAGGCAGTGCAGGTGCTGGAGCTGGCGAGTACGTTGCAACGCCAGGTTGGGTCTGTCTGACGTTGTGACGATGTATGTTCTGTTGTGTACCTCGTCTTCTCAACCACTGACCTAATCAATTTCCAGGACAAGGAAGCATGAAGCATCATCCCTCCAACCCAACTCCACCCACCCAACAAATCAGACCCCTCTACATCCTTCCTCCCTTCCTCCTCCTCGTCTATTGCCACTACCGCATCCACTTCTGTCACATTCAATGACACCTTGCCCACATCCACCCCCCACGAGGGCAGCACACGCACCACCGCCCACGCCCCTGTGCCTCCTGCACTCCCCACACGCATGGATACTGAGCCCCAGAGCAACGATGACCCTGAAGTCATACCTGCACGTGACATAGGTGGTGTAGGCATGAATATGGACATGCTACTGGGCGGGGTGGGCAGGTTCGACGCCCTGGATCGAGCCTTCAAGTGTGGGCTTGTGGAGGACGATTTGGCGATGGGTGCGCTGCCTGGCATGCCTGGCAACATGCCCATGCGGTTGGCGATATGTATGGGTACACAATGCGACATGGGTACCGGAGCTCTGGAGGGCGTTCATCAGGACCTTACACCACAGGCCGCATTCATATCATTACCAGATGTACCACTGCAGCATACGACAGCGCCGCATTGCCAGCATGGGTTTGCTGTCCCTCCACTGTCTGGGCTTCGACAAACCCAGGCCATCTACCACCGCTCCCTGGGCCACCACGTACACGTCCCGTGCTGCCCATCGCAACCACAACCACAACCACAACCACAACCACTACTGCCACAATCCCACCCACACATCCACCTACTACCACCGTGAACCCCGCCCTCCCCCACACGCATCTCCGTCCTCATCCACATGCGCATGATGCAGGGCTGTACTGTGCTGCAGGGATGAATGCTACATGCATGGGTGTGCCACTGCCAAGGAAAGAACACAGCTCGAGTGGCAGCGGCTTCTTCAAGGCCCTCGTGGGGGCCACCATTGGGTGGGACAGAGAAAAGACCGCCATGGCTATCCACCCCAACCCCATTGCCTCCACCTCCACCTCCACCACTGCCTCCACCCCTGAACCCAATCCACTGACATCTTCTCCCTCATCGAGTGCTTCACCTTCCGCCCCTCCCTCAATGAAACTCCTCCCCCTGAGATCCAGTACTGGGCTGGGGTCGTGTTGTGCAATGCATGCCGCAGGGACAAGAGCCGTGGGGTCAATAGATAGCGAGCAAATATGCCGTGGGAGATGTACCCATGGGAGTTTGCGAAGGGTAGGAGGTGTAGGAAGGCGAAGTATAGTGGGGAAGGAGTGTCAGAGTTGGGTGTGGGTGGAACAGAAGAGGGTGAGGGTAGTGAGGGGAGGAGAAGGGCAGCATTGCAACATGTCAAGGGCAACGGTGTAGAGGGGCGGCAGGCGAGGGAAGAGGCGAATGAGGGGATGGTACGTGCATCAGGGCATCGGGTGCATGTGAGCGTCAGTGAGCTGTTGGAAGCTGCTGTGCGTGCATCGCCGGGTCCAACTACTCACCAAGTACCCGCAAATGACAACAATGCCAGCACGTCAACATTAGGCACATCAAAGGAGCCGTCGGTAGTGAGGGAGCTGCGGAAGGAGAGAATGATGGATGCCCATCATCATCGACATGCACAACTAGTCCATTGGTGGGCCGGAGCGAGAGCAGCTGGGTGCGTGTACTGTGGTGTCCACAATATTCTTAGCAACATGTCCTGCTGCCTTGATATATCTCCACAACCTCTTCAACTGTTTTGTCGGTAACATCTGGATGATCATGACTATCCCCCAGGGCGAGTATCCCCAGAGAGTCTCAAAAATTAGCATAACATTTGAATGCTTGAAGACCGCATCCATGCTATGCAGGAGAGGTTGATGGGTGTGCATTGGCTAATGTGATGTGGGTAAGCGTACAGAAGGTTCCTGTATACCTTTGCGAACTCATTATCATCCTTGTCTAAGGCCCCA
This sequence comes from Ramaria rubella, assembly GCA_015039355.1. NCBI lineage: Eukaryota > Fungi > Basidiomycota > Agaricomycetes > Gomphales > Gomphaceae > Ramaria > Ramaria rubella. The sequence goes on from MU134542.1 coordinate 114,874, forward strand.
AATTCGTAATCGAACGTGGCTGTAACCCATTGATCCCTAACTTTTCTGTAAGTGGAAGAACATGTCACTAACTGGACCCCATGGCATCAAACATCATTCGAGGAAGCCAGCTTGGAATATCTATCACGCCTGATATATTGTCCTCCTGAGCAACAATCTTTTTCCATTTGGAGATGCACTATACCTTTGTGTTGAGTATATCGGTAAGATGGCGAACCTTTTGCGCAGTATGACGAAAGAGAGGGAGAAAGACCCTGAGAGCCGTGTAAGAAAATGCAAGGTTCATGATCTTTCTCTGTTGCGCATGTTGTGTACCTGGATATAAATATTCATGGTTGAGGAAGGTTGAATTGGCATTTCACGGTATTGTTTGAAATACAATACCTTGTGTGTACACAATGCCTTCGCCTGTTGTTAGCTGTGACGTCGCAGCATTCTGCTGTGGCTTTGGGATGAAGTATTCGGAATATATTGAAGACCCTACATATTCTTAGTGTACTGTGACTCAACAGTGGCATACTTTTGGATCTGACATCAGCAGGATAGTGGTGAGGTGGGTAAGGCCCTCACTCTTCACACACAATAGCTAGCATGGTGACTGGTGGGCTATTTAGCACATTGAAGAGGTTAAAGATGATACATCTATTGAGTGAATGACTGTTCTTCCTAACTTGCAAATAGAAGAGAAAGGCAAATGGAAAGGAGAATGAAAGACAGGAATTGAAATGCACAGGGGTGGCCTCTGAGAAAGGGAAGCTAGGGGGGGATTAAGAGTGTCAGGGCGGAATCGAGTTGAATGGGGTACATCACTATCTCGAATTTGCACTTGTTTTTTTAGATTTTGTCATATTTAGTGTATCATACCAATATCATACCGAAATGGGACTACGGTGACTGTAGGCAGGGAGAAGACGGTAATATATTGTATAGTGTATAGTATATGCATCGTCTGTTCGAATCGTGGCTGAAAACAGGTGGTGAATAAGTGCAGAAGTGACAAAGATAGCTTAAAAAATGGGCAGAACATACAATGAGGGCACAGTGCATTGAGACAGTGTTACTTCTGGAGTGGATGGGGGGAAGGTGTGCATGAATGACTGGACCCTTTAGTTTAGTTAATCTGGGTGCATGTGTTTCGTTTAATTTAGGCTGATTGATGTAGTAGGTATGAAAAGTAGCAGGCACTCACAATACAGGATGATACGGCCAAACCATCAATACATCTATGTATACATGCCCAAAGTCGCAAACACCCTTCATCAGGTGATATTTCAGTCCATTCCGGTTCAAGTACGACTGCAGACATGCACACACATCAGCTCAAGTCTGAAAACACACCTTGATACAGCCAGCATGCTAGCACGCACACAAATCCACCAGGGCCTGAATCAGCCTCAGCATAACTCCCGCCAACGAGGGAAACAAACTCACAGGACACTTGTGTATCTTTTCACGCGTGCCTGTTGAGGCTTTTGTGTGGCGCCAGTGAGTCTGAGCCTTCCCCTGGGGCAGACCCAGAAGCACGTCTCGTCCACATTTGCAGACCCCCTCCTTGCTCGCTGACGAGGTGCTGTTCTCTCCTTCTTGCCTCTTTGCCGGCTTGAGTGGCCCGAACCCCAGTTCGTCTTCTGCCTCAGGCTCCGCCTGGATATCAGTGATGATAGAGAGGTTTGGTTGACGCGCATCTACAGGGGTAGGCGCAATACTGGGCAGGTAGACGTGTGTTGGGACTATGTGCTCACGTGGGCTGTAGTGGATAGGAGGTGGTGTAATGTGGTGGTGCGCAGCGTGCGGGTGCCAGGAAGAGGTGGGCTGGGGGTATGTAGATCTGGGGGTGGCATGTTAGCGGCTGCTGTGGGTGCCACACTGCACCGGGATTGGAATCGTAGACCCCGCAGGGCAGCATAGTGTCGAGCACATGTTCTTCCTCCTTTTTGCAGACGGGGGACATCCTGTGGGTATGTGTGTGCACGCATGAGGAGAATGTAGTCACCGGTGGAAAGGTGGACTTGCGCGGTGTGAATGGTGAGGTGAGGGTGGGAATGGGTTTGGGGACATGGGAGTGCTCATGTATGGTGTGCGAGGCAATGCAAGGGCTGAGGAGGCTGAATAAGCATCACAGGGCGAGATGGGGGACAGGGGAGGCACAGGTGCACCATTGGGGGAGATGACAGTGACATGGTTTTCTTCAAAGTGGGTCACCAGCACCAAGCTAGAGCACTGCAGCCCATTGTAAGTAAAATTGAACCAAATGCAGGAAAAATTGGGGTACATAGTCTTTTTTGAGGTGGGGAGCATAGTCGATGTCGTCCCGGACAGGCTGGAAATAGCTAGAGTCGCTGGGGAAGGTCAGCAGATGCAAGAAAGAAGGAAGGACACACACTTGTAATCCATGTTGGAAGCCAGGGAGTTGACACAGGACAATAAAAGGAAATAATATACCGCCAAATACCGGGGTGCAAAGCATTGGTGGCAGAAGATGACCTAAGAGACTCAAGTACTCAATACCTAAGAACATATTTGTTGTTCCTGGCACATTCTGATGAGGGATCAGTCAATTATTAAAGTACAATTAGCGAGATTCATCCTGATTTGGTAGCAGCCCCAGTGCGGAATCCTGAGGGGCCTAGACCTTTGCACCATCTTGAGTGCCGCAGACTGGCTCATGAGGATTCCATGACCCTGGTTGTGCCAGTATTGTCATGACCAATGCGCCGTTCTTGAGCTGTCTGAGGTCCACCGCCGTTTGCATTGTGTACGCTGCTTCGCTGTCTGAGTACTCCCACTCACAATGGCAATATCTCATTTGTTTCTACACAAGGTATCCAGATTTCTTTTGTATCTTACTTTTGAAAAATTAGCTAGTGGATCTTTATGTAATATTCACTGAAATTTGCTTCTATATGGGGTTTTCAGAAGTGCATATAACTTGAAGTTCATGGACAGATTTATAAAGGAGGGTTGGTCTCCCAGTATCCAACTTTTGAATGTTCTAAAGAAATATCATATATTATATAGTGTTTTATGCTGTTACTGTAACAAATAAAATTAAAATCCCACTGTTATAACAGAACTTCAGAATCTCTTGAAGTCTTTTTTTCACCTGGTGCACATGAGCCCTATTAGCTTCATTTATCCAGATAACATCTCAAAGCACTAGATATACCATTCTCTCAGAATATTCATGTCCAGGGATAACAGCAATCTTTCCAAAGTGTGTTTAAGAGCTTTTATGTGCCCCTGAAAATTCATATTTTATTCAGGCAAAAATCAACAGGTTTTAGAAGTAATCACAAGCTAAATTATCATAAATGCGATGCAAAAAGTTTTCAGAGTATTCCATCCAGAAATGGAAGAGATGTTACGGTCGCAAGTGGGATACTTGGAAGTGCGAGTGCCTTATGTAATGCACAAGTGCGAGCACCATGTGTTTGGGTCTTGTGGACGCAGATGTGGCAATAAATATTGTGTCCTGGTGGGGAATCCCACAGACGTTTGCGGAGTTCAGCCAAGGTTTGGGGAACTGGTTTTGAACCCGCAGGGAGGAAAGTCACGTGATCTTTTGATGATCAGTGAGATCTCAGCCTTTTTGACTAAGCCTCGGGAATTGTACAGTAATAATTGACCTTACACTCCGTTCTGATCACTGGGTTGGTAAATAGCTGTGCCACGAAAAAATATGGAAGTATAGTGCCGCTACCCACTTCTCGACAAAGTTGGCAATTCCTGTGGCAGGGAGACTTTGAAGTGTATCTCCTCCCCCCAGAATGCCAGTAATGCCATGAAACACTGTAAATAGACTATAATACATATTAACAATAAGAAAAGTAACATCCGGTTGGGCCTTTGACAGTTTGAATTTTCTTGACCTGAAAATTTGACCCCTCTTGGTGAGAATAGCCAAGAAAAATCGGTAAAAATACCAAAAAAATACCATAGCCTCTAAAACATCTTTTATAAGTATCTATGTAGTGTTTTATTGGTTCCTTGTCTATAACCAACCCTATCTAGATATTATCATATGACAATTCCCTGGCCCTAGATCACTTTTGTACTTTGGACTTCCTGACAGTGCAGTTGACAAATTCCTCTTTTCAGACAAATCCTTCCTGTAAATAGCATGAATTATGTCAGAAGGGTAACCATACATGTATGCATCTGATAACACTTGCAAAATAATTGCCTGATGATAACATTGAGACAGTGATGTCACCCTTGTCCAGGCAAATTGGCACCTCACATTGAGCAGTTGCAAACATACCATCTTCTGTAATCTCTGAGAATTCTGAAGATAATTAAGGGACAACTTTAAATTGCGGACACATACTGCACTTTGCAAAACCACACTCCAGCTCAATGATTGAACTCACAATATTGTCTTCACAGAAATATATAGCTTTCTCTGCTTGTGCACCTAGGTAGCAGCTCAAGACACCAGAAACTGCTTTGGTATCTCATGTAAAGCTAGTCTAAGCTTTGAGAATTTCACTATGACCAAACTCAAATCCCTTCAAAATTTGACCCCCTTATGCGAGCTTACGTAATAAGTCCCAAATTGCATATTTGGGCTCCTTTCGGTGAGCCCTGCCATTCCCGATGGGTCTGGAAACCTCAGCACGACCTGGCGGGAAGATCTTTGTCGAGAAGTGGGTAGTGGCACTGTACACACTATGTAAGAACCTACTAGAACCCTTGCGGCGATTGCATTGGATTATAGCACCGCGGATCTTTGTGTGACATCTCGTGACACGGCATTGGCGACGGTGGATCCTCGTGTTGGCTGCATCACAGGTGCGACTCTTTCTCTATGGCCGCCACTCTCCAGCAGCCCATGTCCGTCGCGTTCGGGGGCGTAGCCCCATCCAGCGGCCTGCTGAGGTCGCCAATGGCAGTGGTGCGTCTCTCTCTGTCTGTTGTGCGTTGTACGCTAATGTTCTCTCGCATGATAATGTGCTCGCATTATAACGTTTCTGCTCGTTACTCTCGCATGTCTCTGCTCTCGTGACTCCCGCGTGTCTCTGCTCTCCCGCATTCTCTGCCCTCCCAGTCCTCGCAAAGGTGAGAGACGTCGTGGTCGACGGTCCCCGTCTTGAGAATCTGTCATGGCGTCTCTGGCACCGAGCCCGCGTCACCCCCAGAGGGTGCCCCACTTGCGATGTCCGCCCACGTCTGCTGTCTTCGCCGTCGCTCTCCGCGTTCAGCGACCGCACCGCCGCCAGCAGCAACTGGGACCGCGACACCGCTGTCGGCGACAACGACGACGACGCCGCGCTCCCCAGCGTGCACACCCTCGCTCGTCGAATCCCCCCAGTATCTCCGCTCCCAGCAACGCTGCAGCTCAATTGGGCCCGCAAGCGCCCCTCCTCCCCAGCGCCCGCCTCTGCTTCCGCCCACGGCCCTGGCCCCATCCCCCGGCTCTTCCCGACGCCACATCATCAGCACCCACGACAGGCAGACACAGACGCGGAGTGTGGTGCTGCTGCTCTAACGTCAGCGCCTACACACCAACACCCACACGCGGATGCGCACGACGAGCCCAAGGCTCCAGTCGACAAGTCCCAGTGCGCGGCCCTCACCCCCACGATCGTCGAGCCCCAACACGTCCCCACACAAATGCACATACCACCTACAACCAGCACAAGTCTCCCTGCCCCAACGCCAACACCCTCCCCCTCTTCCTCCTCCGCACTCACATCCGCAACCTTCACCCCACGCCAATCATTCCCCACCGTCGTTGTCGTCAACCCCATGCCGCTCCCCACACCTCCCGCTACACCGTCCCCATCGCAAGGCCTCTCCCTCTCCCAGGGTAAGGAGAGGGATCAGAGCGAGCGACGTGAGGATGTGGGGAAGGCGGCGGCGGCGGCGACTGTGGCGATGTCTCCCCCGCGAGTTCTGCCGGCTGTTAGGTTTCTGCAACATGTCTCGTCGCATAGCTCACATCCCCATCTCCCCATACACCAAGCTCCCACCCTCCGCCAGCTCCCCACCAACCCCCCCGCCCGCTGTCCTGCCCCCATCCCCGCACCTGATCCCCACCCCCGCAAACACCTGGCAGCGCCGGCGCCCAACCCCCGACAACTCCCGAACCCCCCCCAGCTCGTCCATCTAGGCCTAGGACACCACCTCCCTGCCGTGCCGCCGAAGCAGCGATGCCCGATTGAGATCACGGAGACGTCGAGCAATTACGAGACGACGGATACGGAGGGGGACAAGTCGTCGTGGGAGTCGGATGTTAGTGGGGATGAGGGGAATGCGGACTCGTGTGCACAGATGGCGTCTTCGAAGGCTGCGCGTAGTACTGGGGGAACTTTGGCGAAGAATGGAAAGGTGGCGGCTGCGTGTACGAGTACGAATAATAATCCGCGGACACGGGATCCTGGGGAATTTGCGCGTGATGCGGCTCTCGAAGTGCAGCGACCACGTGACATCATCCAAAAGCTTCCTCCGACGTCGTATTCGAATCTGGCGCAGTTCCCGCGTACGAAGAGCGGGCTGTCGTTTTTGTTCCATCCGGATTCTATGTTGTTCTCTGAGGGCCATCTGTACCGCACGATGCGGAGTAGCCAGGATATCTTGGCGCGGAACTGGTCAGCGCCTGTGCCGCCGCCTGCGATGGCCGCTGTGTCGAAACGCGCTGCTGCTGTCAGCCCTGCTGTGAATGCGGAGCCGGTGTCGAGCATGAAGTCCAAGACAGGTGTTGTGCCGGATGTGAGGAGGCAGTCGAATACTTCTTCGCAGCAGCAGCGGGGTGGGTACCGTCCCAGAATTAAGCCTGAGGATGTGGAGATAGAGATGGATTTTGGGGATGAGTATTTGGAAGATATGATTTAAGTGTTGAGTAGCGTTGCATAGCGGAAGCTTGCCACAATTATGGGGAATGGAGGCGTCCAACTGCGGTCGAAACGCCCATCCCCGTCCCATATCACGTCGCACCCCGTTCCTCCAACGCAAACACTCGTCCTTCCACAGCACGTATCACGCACGACGACGGCGCCAGTCCTCATGCACCCTTACCTCCCTGACCCTGCGCCGCTGCAGACGCCGCACACTATCCGCCGTAAGATTATCTCAGAGGAGCTCGACGAGGAGCTCCGCCGTAACCTGCTTTGGGAGCGGTCGCAGAACCAGATTCAAGGCCGCCTGCCGCGCGCGCCCGGGTCGATTCTTCCAGGTCCGTGGTGTCCTCTGACGCACTCGGAGGAAAACGTGGAGGCACTGGGGGCATGAGCATATTTTTAGTGTAAAAAATGTGATAAAAGTGCTTTTCCCTTACAAATTATTCATTCACTGTTCTGGTTGAAAAATCTCCCAAAAATCGAAGAGCTGGGCAGGGGAATTCCACGCCTCTGGATGTGAGTGTGACTTACTGCTTTTTTGCAAAGGCACCTTCCCTGACTGCTGTTCCTGTTTGTTTTTTTTGGCAGGGTGATCCAATCGCGTGATGTGTAGTACTCTTCATGACTCTATATGATATTATTGCACGACCACATGCTGCCATGTCCCTCCTTCCTCCAACTCAGTCTCATATCGAGCCCCGTGTCGCATTGAACTCTCGCATTTTTCACACTGTTTCGTTTCTGGCAAAGTACAATACCAAATTGTCTGTTTCTTTCCCTTTTTGTTCTCGTCACGTCTCCTTGGGCGATCTCAACAATGTGTATAGTGTTCTTCCCCGCTTCCCCACGTGTCCCCCCCTTCCCCACGTTACACATGCCCCGCATCCCATAGTGCCCACTGCCAAGCATCTTCATCCGTGTTTCAATTACATCTTTCCGGGTCTTTGTCATGCTGTGTTTACATAAAAACTGCTCTACCGTTCTACCTTTTACACCATTACCTATTGTTGTGGTTTTTTTTTTCTCACCTTTTCTATGAGTGTACTAGATGATTAGATACATAATCCACCGGACTTGTTGAACAGCGAGAGGAGTGATGAAGTGAGATGATATACAGTCGGGTGTGTTCGGTGAATGCTCTTATTGCAACCGGTTCCAGTTTCTCTCAGAGGACGGATGGAACACCAAAAAGGAATAGAACGGTGTCTGGTTGGTACTAAATGCCATGAGATCTTCCACCCGAGTAGGGAGCTGGTGTTAGGCGCACCACTGCCTAGTGATGGTCATGCGTTGATCTCCAAGATTTCGTTCCTTCATGTCGTTCTCAAATAACATGCATTCTGGCTCTTGCTCTCTCTTTTTACCTTAGCTCTATCCTCCCTGTAATTTCCTGGACACATATCATGTCTTCTGCTGATGATGATTGCAACCAATCTGGTCCAAACAAAGAGAGTATCACATGTTTCTGGCTCTGGCCCCGCTGACGTGCTCTTTGTCCCAGTTGAATGTGAAGCACGCCCGATCAAGGAGTGTCGCGAGACTGATGGCCGTGATTCCCAGGTGATGGTACAACTGAGGGTAGTAGGTGCTCCAATTGTGCAGCATACAAATATGAGTGCACACACATCGAAGCTGCACAGGTAGGCACACTTCGCGTGTGTGGCAGCTTCTCTCACAGACCCCTCTGTGCAGAAACGAGGTCCGCCCAAAGGGTACGTGTTTGCAATTGCAGCTGGCCACTCATGAGCTGTTTTCATCCATTTGTAGCTGTAGATATGTCGAAAGCCTGGAGGCGCAATTGCAGCACATGGAGATGCTGCTTCAGAGCATTGCGTCGCTTTATCTCTCTTCTGCTGATGTCTGGCTAAAGCATATTGCTAGGCCTGTCCTGATGCCGACTTCACGAAAGAGCTAGTACATATGGACAGAGAAACGTGGTGTAATGAGCGACAGAAGCGAGGAAACATGAGTCCAGCACCCATTGCCACAACCTCCAACTTGAGGCAAGGCCAAGCCTCCACCTCTGGAACATCAACGCCTAGAGCTCAGCCCGTGGATTCAACCATGTATCGGATGAAATGACGATGACCATGCGCATCTCCCAGACAATCTTCAGCGCATGGCCGTTACCTCTAAGGACCAACGGTTCCATGACAAATCGAGCGGTCTCATTCTTATCCAGACTGCCATGGATATGAAATGCGGTACACTGGTCCTTGTTGCTGTCCAACCTCACCTTCAGCGTTCCGTGGCAGTGGGAAGGAAAGCGCTCTCGTGGCCCAGACAACAACCTTAAATTGGAGTTCCCCCCGCCTGATTTGATGGAATCCCTCATCCCCACTCTATTTTTTCTACAATCACCTCTACTTGGCCCTTTTGCATCGCCCTACGTTCGCACACCAGTATAACGAACGTCTGCACGAGTCCAACAATGGTTTCGCTTCAATCATTTTTCTAGTATGCGCAATCGCGTCACATTGGTCTGACGACCCTCACGTTTTGCAACTGGATCAAGCCTCAAGCAGCAACATTCCCATTTCACGACATTCTGCTGGCTGGAAGTATTTTGATCAAGCGCAGATGCAACGCAAGTCACTCGTTTCCGCAGCGTCTTCGTTTGATTTACAATGCAGTGTGTGACTCCTCTTGACCAATGCATGCTCGTGTTTAGTGACGAATGTTCATATCATAGCTAGCAGCAATATTCTTACCTGGTTCTGCGGCACCGTATTCAAGCTGGGTAATCGTGGATATTGGGTTGCGTGTGGCGCAGGATATCAGTGCGCATAGAAACCGAATGTCCGATGCACCAGTAGAGTGTGACTCGTGGAAGTGCACCTTTTGGTCAGTGCTGATATCTAATTATAAGTTATAAGTCTATCGAACGACTAGTATGATGTCCCTGCCTGATCGTTCACTTTAGGGTCCGTGTCAATCTCGATCGCGTGGGTAGTGCTGCATTGGGTAGGCCTTGCGCCATACATGATGAGGAGTCAGTCCTTATCATAAAATGGGAGTAGTGGTGAAACTGACCATCACTATAGTTTCCTGGAAGTTGATGACGAATATTGGGAGACATCAAACCCTGAAGATGCTTTCAAGCAGCCTCTTGATATACCGTCTACTGTTGCATATTTCAATGTGCTCCAAGTTATCAGGTTGGATCACATACTGTCAGTTTTGCTGCAGACCATTGTAAGCATTGCTTGCATACAGGGACCCTGAACACTAAGCAATCGTTTATAGTATTCTATCAACAGACCCAAGAGCCTTCTTGGTTTTGCCGGACACAAGGACTGGGCACAAAGCACTGTAGTATTATAGAGTTGGACACCTCCCTGGATCAGTGGCTTGACACAGTACCTAACCATCGTATGTGACTTCATGAGGTTAAATAATACTGGCCAACAATCATTTTAGTTCGCTGGGATCTTTCCTGGGACCATTCCGATGAGTTTTTTGTCTTCTTCCAGCAATCTGCCACTCTCTATGCTACGTATTACCATATCCAGGTACTTGTTCACCACCCGTTCATACCTCGCCCTGGAACCCCCCCCCTCTGACGTACCTGTTCCTCGCGATCTGCACTAACACAGCCTGATCATGTTCCCAAGTGCTGCAGGCACTTTGCAGAAAATGTGATGCCGGTTCGGCCCCCCATCTCATGTTCTTCGCCTTTACATAAGAATTGGTGTTACTCTTAAACATATGGGGCATGCACAAAGAGGAGATGCTGCATGCCAACATGGGATGTTCATATGTGCATACGATTTCTGAAGACGGCTGAAACAAGGTACATATTTCTCTGGCATACTATCGTCTGATATTGACTGGGACTGGTACAGATGGGATATTGCCGGGCGATTGTAGTGAGTACTCAACCTTTTTGACTGAACAACTCGGACGTCCAGATGGCCTGACAATCACGCTCAGTAACAAACAGTCTGAGCTCACGTGTGTGGAGACCTCAATCGAGCCCAGGCAGTTACAAACACTCATATGACTCCAACAGTCCAAATCTTTGCCCACACCCAAATATGTTGCAGAGTGTTCCGCTCACATTGAAACTCCCCCTCAATCACGTCCAATATGCCGACTGCACTCGCTTATAGCCTCATCATGCCATTGGGTGACACAATCACAGCTTCGCGTGCAGCCTACTAGTACTGGCTTTGATCAGCAAGCACCGAAGAACCTCGGACACATGCCTCTCCATCCAGACCCCATCTTTTTACAACCTTTAGCATCTGCATCTGTTGAATTTGGTAGTTGTCCCATTGCTCTAGCTTGTGTAGTTGCTTGGATATTGTTGTTTCTTTTCTTGGATGTATTTTGACTCCGCTTTGGGCGCTTATTAAGCGCCCTAAAGCGTAGGGGAACTGGGTGGATGACTCTCTAACTGAGTATCCATCCACTGTTCCCAGGTATGTGTAGTTACACTCTGTTTTCTTTACCTACTCAATAAACTGAGTATCCATCCACTGTTCCCAGGTATGTGTAGTTACACTCTGTTTTCTTTACCTACTCAATAAACTGAGTATCCATCCACTGTTCCCAGTGCTGTGACAGTGTCCCCTGGTCTAAATAGGCCCTAAAGCGTCCACTTTCAACAGCATCAGGTTCGACTCCACCATTACATAATCCCATGTGAGACTTGTCATGGTTTGTCCCAAAACCTGATATGTCTGGTGTGAGGAGTCACCCAGGCTCGTCATTTGCATCAACAACTTTTGGGAGGTTGGTGCACCTATACAGAACCGGAGTGGTGAACTAGGAGTTGGTGCCTCCATTTGGAAGCAGTTTCATAGTCCAGGGAGTCCAGGATGGGTTCTCAAATACAGCGAACAGTACTCCAGAAGGAGCAAAAAAACCCTCTTGGGGATACAATCAACATGTGGTTGACAGCGCCTACCGGATTTGTGTACGTTGTCTTCATGTCATTTTCTAACCAACACTGCTGAAAAATAGATTCAAAACTAGATTCATATGGGAATATTGGAATTTTATGGATTGGATGAACAACACCCTCCTTAGGTCTATCAGATATTTATGTCGTTTTCATGCCCTCTATATTAGATGAAAGGGAAAGTCTGAAACTACTAATTTGAGGATAGTGGAAGGTCAAATATATTGCCTCCTACACAGCTCATATACCTATCATCTGCTATGGAGCGGGTGTGTAGTGCTCCCCAGAGCTATGCAGCCCTAGGCATGGCTGTGTAATACAAGGGGTGTTTCCTGATACAATCGATGATCAGACATATTTACAGAAGAGTCTCCACTCAACCAGATTGGACTTGAGCTCGAGGTTGCTGAGGACAATCTTGGTATTACATAAGATACACTAAAATTTGATGTCAGTTTGCAGAGGGAACCAGATGTTATTGCCAGATTGATCCACATCTGAAGATTTGAAGGCTCAACCACGAATACATGAAAGGCATGCGTGATATCAAAATGTCACTATGTTCATACCAGGAAGTTGTATGAAAATTAACCTACATACCCGGTGACATATGTAAGCAAATCCAAGAATATTTTAAACTAAATATACAATAGAATTCGGTGCTATAATGCAAGTGAGGTGAATGACATGGGGATGTAGCGAGTGCGATCAGAACAATTGACATGCGGTATGTAGAGCAAGAGGAGCAAGATAGCTGTTTCAATAAGGCAGAAGCAATGAACTTGGGTGGGGTCAAGGGGTAGTGGCAGACTCGGAGGCCATGGTAGGTTGATATATCCTGAAGATGTAACAGCATCCAGTGAGGGCTGGTAAAGTGTTCACAGAAGAGGAATATTCCTAATCAGAAGGCATGTGAGTATGTTCGTTGCTAGTGCACCTCATGGTTGAGAGTGAAGGTATGGAGCCGAACCCCACTGAAAAGGGAGGAAGTGTGGGCATGTAGCAGTGCCTGTGGTCACAGAGGGTGTTCAAAGAAAATGTGTGTGTGCCGGGGTATGGGTCATCAGAACCAGTGGAATTGAGGGGTGAATGAGAAGGGCCCAGTGTGGGTTAGGGTTAGCGGTTAAAAGAATAGTCCTACAAGAGGATCACAATAGCTCAGTGAGACACATGAGTACCACAAGAGTAGCTCAGAGGTGGCATCACATCACACATGGGAAAAGCATCACAGTGGTGTAAAAAATGCAAGATCTAATCTAAAATAGAGATTGAAGCCTAGTGCACTCACCTTTGCAGCACAGACCCAACAATTCAAGAAATATCCAGTCAAGGAAGTAGTGGAATAGACCACAGGTTCAACACAATGGAAGGAATATGCAAACAAAAGGTGAATAAGTGACTGACAACAACCAATTAGAAAAGAAATGCAAATAAAACCAAAGTGATGCCTCATACCCCAGATGAGCAAGCCAGATATGAATATACTGACATAGTGCTCACAAAGATTGCTAGCTGAGCCTGCTGTCATAAGCCATGCACAGCAATCAATGAGACAATGCTCACTGACAGTGTGGTGATAGCAGTGACAGAGTGGTGGCACAGTGGCACAGTGTAGCAAGGAAAGCCAGAGACAGTTGTTAGACTGTGAGGCAGGAGTGGGGGATGATGATTTGGCTGTCCAGATGCCCAGTTATATAGATAATTGCACTTCTCCAAGGAGAAAGTACGAATGGAGCAATTCTCCAAGGAGATTGATCAAGTGGAGTGATTTCCCCAAGGAATAGGATCAAGTGGAGTGATTTCCCCATGGAATAGGATCAAATAGATCATTTACCATGGAGATTGATCAAGTGGAGTGATTTCCCCAAGGAATAGGATCTAGTGGATCATTTTACCATGGAGATGGATCAGATTGCATGATTTCCCCAAGGAATACCATCAAGTAGAGCATTTCTCCAAGGAGAAGCAACAAATGGGGCAATTATTCAATTGCTGTCACTGAGTTGCTATTTCAGGCTCTGATTCAATATTTAACAGGAGTTTAAACATTGGAGCTGCTATTTAATTTCCCTAGTCAGTCAGTGCTGAGTCCGACTGGCAACTGCACCACAAATAGTGGTTTTTAAGCAAACTAGCCTAACAAAGCCATGAAGCGCAATTGGGGCACATCCATAGAGTTTGTTTAAGATGTTTGCCATGCTCTATACCCACATGTAATCTCAGGAATTTACCACAGTGATAAATTATCCAGTGCTTACCATGTGTTTTTGTACAAGTGTATAACTTGTGATTTGGCAAGGGATTGTAATGTCAACGCTACCAGAGCATAGTCATCATCCAAATGAAGCATATTGTTGTTGTTTTCATCTCGAAAGTCTTGAAAAAAACAGCATATATGCATGTGCCAATGTTGGTGTCAGCTACAGTGTGTTTATTCCATGTGATAATGCATTCTGCAACACTGTATGTGTTTATACAGTATGTAGCTTCGGGTGAATTGTCCAACACGGCTTGGATTAAGCTCCAATTAAATTTTTGAGTGCTTAAAAGGTATGTTTTTGATGTAAAAACATAATAGATGAAACTATAACATTGCACTGGTGCAGAAAGCATTATTTGTATTGATAAATGCATAATCTGGTTCAATTGGTGTGTTTCATGCTGTCAATGAGCATCTATAGGGGTTTTCATACTTTTACATACCTTAGGTCTTATTTAAGTCTTATGGTTATGTGCATGTTTTTAATATACATATCCCAGAATATATATGTCAATATAAGCAATGGCTGGACATGGCTCTGTCGCTACCATACCATCACCCCCCCTCTGCCATCTGCTTGACACAGACAGTGGAGCTTGGGGACATTCACTCCACGGAAGAGATATTTGGGAGTGCCATTGCTACCATAACCTGGACCCCAGTGCTATCTGTGTGACATGCAGACAGCAGAGCTGAGGGACATTATCTCCATCATACTGAGATATGTGCTGCTGTTTGCTGGACTATTGCATGTAGAGAGGGTGGGCCTCACTCTCTACATGCAATAGCGCAGCAGAGACAGCGGTAACGAGGCAGAGGAATGGCGGCAGCAGACGGTGGTGGCGCTGCTGCCGCCACAATGATGAGCGAGGGGGGGTTAGGACGCAAGGCAACGGCAGCGAGGAGGCAGTGGAGGCAGCATGCGGTGGTAAGGAGGCAGTGGAGGTGGCATGCAACAGCCAGGGGGAGGCAGGGTGGCGTGCAGCGGCCAGGGGGCAGCGGAGGCGAGGTGCGGCGGTAAGGAGGCGGTGGGGGTGGTGTGTGGTGGCCAGGAGGCAGCGGGGGCAGTGTGTGGCAGCCAGGAGGTGGCACGGGCGTGTTATGGCATAGGCGCTGGGGGGCAGCATTAAGCATAATCCCCCTATGCTTCGAAGTAACACACTAGGAGAGGGGGATGTGGAGAGACGAAATCTGTGAGTGGACGTAAGTAAGAGAAAAAAGAAAGCACTTATGAAGTGCGGAGCGCACAGCCTTCCCTTATGCCTAACATCGAGATGGTGGTGGAATGCTTCGGATTTGATGGGGTGGGATGCTGCAAACCTTTGAAGTTGGAGACTTGAGTTAATATGAGTAAACAAACCAACAATGGAAGCAAAATAAATTTACATTGATGTAGGGGCTCAGCTATGCCTCGATAGAATAGAAGTGGGACATTCCCCCAGGCGAACATCAAAATATTAATCTACTTCCAACAAAATGAGTTAAATGACAATATCTGTATGAAAAAGTGAGGTAGACACTGCTGCATGTATCCATTGTAATAGGGGTTAGGTCCTCGCCCCTCATGGCTGCGTTCGTGAGAGCATCCTCATACAGAATGCGTGATTCCACCTTGCTGCTTTCAATATGGAAAAGTGCTGCTAGATTGTTCAGCAGCCTCGTATGCTGGCTTCTACTACTTGATTTATCCTTATTGATGTGCAAAACTTCCTTAAAAGTCCAAGCTCTCGCTCTCCCATCGTCATGCCACCCACATGTCCACCTCACTGCCTAAGACACGGACCATACGCTGTCTCTGCTCTCCCTCCGTGATCTGAATCCCCTTGATTACACACTTAAAAAGGTTCCATGTTTGCAACAGTTTGTTCGCAGTGTCAGCACTATGTACACCGTGGCAGGGATGTGCACCAAGCAACATGAGTAGATCATGGCTTGGAGGAACTTCAAGTTCTGATGGTTGGTGGAGTGAGGAGCCGATCAAGTGTGTCAATATCAGCAGGAACGTTGTCTAGTATAAATATGTATGACATGAAACAATTGCAAAGCTCAGTGTTATGGATGTACATCTGCACAAGTCTAACATTAGCGATGATACTACTTCTGATATGGTCTTTTGCAACCATATAATGCTTCATTGCTTCTGTCATCTGGCCTGCTGCATGAGACTAAGGCAGCGTGAATGTAGCTAAACAAAAGCACAGCAGGTGTGTCTGCATACTGCACTGTGCGCTCCGCTAGTTTGAGTGCCTGTGCAGTTGCATGACTGCCTTTTCAGAGAAAAAGCACACTGAGGACATTCACCGCAGCCACACTCTGCTTATTGATATTTTTTGACAAATTTATAGCACATTTGAGCAGCCTGCGTGCAACTATCCTGAGATTGATTTCAGTCTTTGCTTTTAATTGGTTGAGCTGCGTAAGACCAAGATGTTGCTGTGCCAGCCATTCATCAGGATTCTGTGGATCAAAGTTAGAGTACACCAGCATAGAAGATTGCAGGCAACTAACCAAATCACGACTGCGCTTGCAAGTGGTCTTAGCTTCCCTCGAATCTCTAATGCCCACAAACGGAAACCAATGCCTATCCGATGATCAGGAATACATTTTGGAATCAAGCTTGAGCACGTTCTGAGAGAGTTGGATGTCAGGCTGATACTTCTGTTGAGCGTGGAAGATGCAGGCTTTACTCAATGGAGCAACAAGGTTGACGGCCCTTGCTAGAGACGATGGCAACGTGACCCTAAACAGTGCCAGCCCCTGCGCATCCGATTCATTCGTAGCTGCTCACCATTAAGGCAAGACTCTAGCATGGCTAAGCTGATTTTACACTTGTGTATCGTCTCAGTGGAGAGGTTATCTTCGTACACCAGGCACTAACAAGCATGATACTCAACAGCGCCTACGACACTACAAAAGACGCTCACTACACATGTGCCTATCATCATCAGCTTTCGCCAGACCTTCATCTGCTGTGCTACCTCCAGTCCGCCAGACACATCATCTCCACACTCATTCTATTTTTCATCAATTCTATTTTCAATATGCCATCCAGCATTGCCGCCACCACATCCCATGACTCGTTTCAGATGACCGCCAAGCCAGACATACACGTTGGACCACGCGTTGAACTTCCTAGTCGGCATTCTCCCCTTGATGTTCATTTGTCCAGTCCTCCTCCACAAGTCGCACATCGTCGGTACTATCCTCTTTATGTCGAATCTCCTGAAGGCCCATACCGAATATTCCCCTCATATCCTCCTTATCACATTCACGATTGCATATGGGTATTCGATCAAACCTTCCATGCTCCCTTCGATGTCATTGGTTTTGACCCAAACTTCAAACCAGTGAATGGTTGGCATCGTATCGTCCTCAGGAATAACTGGTACATCAAAGAGCATGGACCAGGAACAGAGATTTGCTACGGTTATGTGCCTAAGGACTTCATCAAGCAGGACTCGTCTTCGTTCCCTCTTCGGAGGAAATTCATATCCAAGTGTCGTGATTGGTCCACATGTTTCTGAGTCGTCATCAAGTCACTTGACTCACGTACTCATCTTCGGAGATATTGGACAAGCAACTGGAACCCTATTGAATGGCTATGACTCATTTTCATCACCTGACTCACTCACTTCTTTCTTGTACTTCTATTTCCAATTGTTCCACATGGTCTATTGTCTGTGACTCACTTCTATTCTATTTCTGGCTTCTATTTGAAATTTTCTGCCACATTTCTATTCATTTCTTCGACCACCTGACTCATTTTTCCATTTCCTTACAAACAATCTTCCTAATTTGGTTTTCTGCCTCTCGCCGTTAGTCATTTCTCCTGTCTGCTGTCGACGACATCGTTGTATGGCATACTTACATCATTTGTTGTGCTGCTCATGTATATAAGGCCTGTTTCGCCTTAGTGTACCCCAATTCACCGCTTTCAGTTGGATTCACTCGTCTAAGTCTCAAGTCTCAGTCTTCTAAGTCTACTACTACTACTATGTCTATGTCAAGGCCAGCTTTGTCAATCACGTGACATTTGCTGTTGTATCTCGTCTACGCTTACATCAGCGTATTACGTCGTCATCTTCGTCATCATCTTCGTCACTGCTACGTCCTCATCTTCGTCTTTGTTCTACCTTTGTTGCCGCTGATAGCAAAGCGCACTGAGCCGAACACCAGTGTAAGTAGCCGTGCAACGACGACACTGCTACCCACTGTCTTTTGGATCTATTTCCGAAAGTAAACCAACATTTGCGGCTGCCCCAGAGAGGCCCAGTCCATCGTCTATCATCTCAGCAATCCCTATTCCCATTTCGACACACATCCTTCCATCAAGTCCTTCCAGAACTCAGTTCGGTCTAGGCCATTGATCGTTCATCACACACATTCCTCATCCATCATCTTCTCAATAAGGCCTTATCCCTTCCTGTTTCATCTATCTGGCACTCTCTCCGACAGTTATTGCCATTTATATCTGTTATACCTAGCTATTCCGATGACACCTGTCTATTTCGTACATAACAGGAACTCGAATTGAAAGTTAACAATACTTTGCGACAGCCAATACAGTTGACAGCCATCTCAATTGGTACCCCACACCAGATCAAGGCTTTTCCTGCAGATCCTATTCCACATCCGGACTTCCCATTGCCATCTTAGGACGTCTTTGCCTCGCCTCATTCATACCTCCAAGGCGCTTGGCACTCATACCTTCTATTTTGGGCTTCATTAAGCGCGTACTTATCTTTTGACGCTCATCTGGCCTCTGTTTGTATTCCTATTCATTCCCAATCCGACTCCTACCAGCTCCGACTCCTTCCGACCACATCCGGTCTCCGCTGACATCTGACAGCGCCCTTCATCAAGTGCCAATTTCCAGGATCTCATTAGCCCGATTTGTACCGGATCCTTTTGACGTCACCCATCGGCGATCGTTCCTAGTGCCTGTCAATCAATCTTCATTTGTAACTGCCTGTCCAGTACTCTAATCAAAGTACAATCCGCCGGCATTCAGCACTCACCTCCATCAGATCCATCTCCTTCCTTCTTTGGCCCGATCCTTGACTCCCTCTTTGGTCCAAAGACTCGTTTCGCTCGTCCCGGTCGGCTAGTCAATACACCTCCACCAGGTCACATTTGGCTGTTATCCTCATCTAAACTTCATATCGACGATCTTAGCTGGTATCCCAATCAAGCACGTCTCTGGACTTCAATTCCTGTCAACAATCCGCTGCTAATTGACTCCCTTATTGACCATCCCATCCTATATCCCCTTGAATACGACTTCTTGACTCCAACAGAGCTCAATACACCTGTCAGCTCCCATTCACCAAGCTCATCTATCGTCATGTCTCAATCAATTCGCTCCAAATTTGACTTCCCTCCCCCTCGCTCTCGGAATGCACCCAAGAGATTTTCAGGCCAATACGATGAAGTTGCCACTTTTCTCAAAACTTTTGCAGAACTTTCCGATGCATATAGTTTAACAAATGAAGACCGCTTTGAACGACTTCCCCTCTATGTCAAACGATCGGTTTGACAAGTTATTGAAGGCTTAACCAAATTCCATCAGAAGAACTGGACCGCATTTGATGCCAAGCTTAGAGTTCTATATGATCATGACCGGACATCAAAACACTTCAAAGAGAAAGATCTAGAGAACTTTACTACTAAGTATCGTCACAGGGTCCTTCGAAATCTCTATGACTTCCATCGCTATCAAAGGAAGTTCACTTGCATTGCAGGCTGGCTACTCAACCACTCCAAGATCAGTGACAGTGCCTATGAAAGATACTTCTGGCGTGGTATTCCAAAGTCAATTCGGGAGAAACTTGAAGACAGAATGCTCCAGGAAAATGCTGCACTTGACAGATCAGTTCCCTTCAAAATCGACATTGTAGTCAAAGCTGCAGAACACGTTTTTGACCTTGGTAAATTCTATGATGATGAATCTGACTCAGACGGTCTTGTTTCAGAAGCAGATGACTCAGACGAAGAAGAAAGTGGTTCATCTGACAATGACGACAGTGATTCTGATGACGACAAGAAGAAAAAGAAGAAGAAGACAACCTCCAAGTCCAAGAAAGCTTCTCCTGCTTCTCCCCTTCCTACTTCAACTTCTACTCCATCATCTTCAACTTCTAAAACCAATGGCTCATCCCAGAATGAAACTGACGAAGTTGCAGATCTCATCGACAAGCTTGCTCGCATGAACATCAGCGACCCCAACTACTACTCTCTCTATTCGAATTGTCACAAAGGGCCCTTTGTGCTATTCCTCCTAAAACCAATTCACAAGACAACAATTATCGCACCAACAGGTCTCTTTTTGAGTAAATCCTCACAATCATCATCCACATCTACATTCAGATCAAGAATAATACCTCCGTCAGTCCGAGATGACTTTAAACTACCATATACCCATTCTCCAATCTCAAATTCTCCCTCCTCGTCTTTCTCTTCAAGTCCTATCTATGCTGGTTCAAGTCTCATGATTCGGAATATCTCCTCTCCTCAAGAAAATCAAGAAAATCCAAAAACAAGTTCTACTTTCGCCAACAGAAAATACAAACCTGTACATTGAAGAATTCGCCTGGTTCCAGCTGTTTTTCCCTGAAGATGCTCGTGTAACTCGAAGATTTCCCAATGATCCCCTTCTCAACCTTCCTGTACTATCACCCCAATCCTCCCAACTTCATTCCCACCCCAAAAACTCACTCATGAACGCCTCAAGATCCTCAATATCAATCCTGATGGTTTCTTATGGCCTGAAGAAGAAAAAGCTTATGATGATGGTATTCACAAATAACCAAAGAGTCTTAGCATATGGTGATTCGGAAAGAGGAACACTTCGTTTGGATTATTTCTCTGACTACATCATGCCTGTTATCGACCACATCCCCTGGGGCTAATCCCCAAATCCCTATTCCTCCAGCCTACCTCGAACAAGTCATCAAGCTCACAAAAGGCAAAATCGAATCCGGAGTTTTATGAGCCTAGTCAAGCCTCGTACAGATCTGCCATGTTCTACACTCGAAAGAAAGATGGTGGTTTACGACACATCATTGATCTTCGTACACTCAATGGCATTACTATCAAAGATGCAGGATTCCCTCCAGTCATCAACTCATTTTGTTGCTCCCTTTGCTGGACACTCCATCTATTCTGTTTTTGATCTCTTTTCAGGCTATGATGCCAGACGTATTCACCCCAAGAGCCGTGATCTCACTT